>JAEIFP010000187.1:0-162411 GCA_018903935.1 Drosophila insularis | reverse complement strand
AACAAAATACAGAACTCCAATCTTGTCTGAACACATTAAAAGGATCCACTCCTGGGTTTGATAATATTAACTATCAAATAATACAAAAATTTCCGTCGTCTGCAACTATCAAACTACTACAACTATTTAACAAAATACTAGACACTAGCATCATCCCCCAGCAATGGAAAATAGCAACAATAATACCAATCAACAAACCCAATAAACCCAAACACCTACTAAATGGTTATCGTCCTATATCTCTGCTGTCCTGTTTCTCCAAAATCATGGAAAAAATAATTTCAAAACGCATCATGTGGATGCTTAACCAAGAAAACCTTTTATCCCCCAACCAATACGCTTACAAACAAAACAAATCTACCATAGATCCTCTACTAGTAATAGACAATTACATTTGTAATAATCTTTCCACAAGAAATCACATATCTGTTCTTTCGATAGATATGGAAAAAGCTTTTGACAGAGTGGGTGCACACTGCATCTTAAAACAATTACATGAATGGAAACTCGGCCCAAAAATAATTAACTTTGTACACAGCTATCTCAAAAACCGAAAAATACGAGTCAAAGTTAATAATACTCTCTCAAAAATAATGAATCTAAAAAATGGGATCCCACAAGGTTCTCCGTTGTCAGTCACACTTTTTCTAATTGCTTTTAATAAATTAAACCAGCTTATAAACGAAAACAAATTTTTCACTCATACTATGTACGCGGATGATCTTTGCCTCTTTTTTAAGCCCAAAGCCGGTTACAATACTGAAATAAACAAGCTTTTTTCTAAAATAAAAAAATGGTGCGGTGTTACTGGCACCAAAATATCAGCTGAAAAATCCACCCACCTACACATATGCAAAAAACATAAATGCACAAACATAAAAATTACAATTAATAATGTTAACATACCAAAAACCAACCATCTCAAAATTCTAGGTCTGACATTTGACAATAAGTATAGTTGGAATGAACATGTAAAAACTTTAATTAATGCCTTAAATAATAGACTAAACATAATTAAATGCTTAAGTAATTATAAGCTTAGAAGTAATACCTCATCCCTTATAAATATTTTAAAATCCATTATCCTTGCTAAGATTGACTATAGCTTCTCCATTTATGGCAAAACCACCAAAACGAATTTAAAAAAGTTAGCCACTCCATATCACTCCTCCATCCGACTCGCACTGGGCGCCTTTCGCACTACTCCCATTAACAATATGCTTGCAGAAAGTGGGCTCCCTGACCTTATGTCTAGGTTTCAGTTGAGCATTATCAGACTCATAAAAAACATTATAAATACTAAAGGATCTTCACTAAATGACACACTCAACAAACAACTTAAAAGAAAGAAGCCAACCAAGAACCCTTCAAGCCTGGAAATGATAATCAACAAAGCTGCAGAACTAAATATAATCTGCTCACCAAATAAAAAATACAAAGAAAAACTCCCACCGTGGACAATAAACAGCAACTCTATTTTGTTAGACCTAGCGAAACACAAAAAGGACAACACACCAAATGAAATATACAATAAAAGCTACGACAAAATCAGAGACGAACACACTCTTTGGAACTTTCTCTTCACTGATGCATCAAAATTAAATAACACTACAGCATTCTGCGTTGTAACCGAGGATTACAAAATACTAAAAACGGTAGTTACACCCGAACACACATCAATTTTTACTGCAGAAGCAGAAGCAATTCTCAGTGCAACGGAACTTGCGGTTAACAATAAGAAAGCAAAATTCGTAATATGCACTGACTCACTCTCTACCCTCTTGGCCGTCAGTAGTCCAAACAACATAGAACCGACAATAACTAAAATCAGGGATAAGCTCAGCTCAAACCCTAAAAAGTTAAAGCTCCTCTGGACACCTGGACATGTGGGCATAAAAGGAAACGTACAAGCGGACACAGCAGCAAAATTAGCCACAATATCCCCGTTACATCTGCATAACACCAATAACAAAAAGGACATTAACAAATTAGTTAAATTAAACTCCAAAGCAGCGCTGAAATCAATTTGGGACGAGTACACACATTTCTACAAAAACATAAACCCAAAAAGAGAACCAACGCACTTACCAATTAAAATAGAAAGAAAACACGCAATAACATATACAAGATTCCGGCTTGGGCATACAAAACTCACACACGAACATATTTTACACAAAACACCTCCGCCCAATTGCCCATACTGCACCGGAAATAGGCTAACAGTTCAGCACTTCACAAGTCAATGTCAGCACATAATCAATCTTTGCAATTCCCTCAATTATCCTACTCCTAACATCCTAATATCAGATGTTAACCACTGTAATATAGTAAACTTTATAAAATTAACAAATAAGCTCAATATAAGAGAATGAACAAACCATAAGCCTGAAGGCCTTTGTTGCTCTGGTTTTCTCACACTTATTTGTAATCTAGAATTAATTCTTTTTTACAATTATATAAATAAATAAAAAAATAAATTTAATTTCATCGTCTTAGGGTGTTTTGAGTTGAAATTGATGATTCGTCCTGATGCTGTTGGCTTACTATACTATTTTAGTTTTAATTCGTTTCCTCGTCTGATGATCATAGAGCCCAAATACGCCAGTTTTCCATTGCCTTCCAGCTCCATAGTGAATTTAATACTCCTGTTAAATGAATTGAGGGTGTCCAGTGTTTTATCGATGTCATCTTGTATTATTGAAAAAAGATCATCTACATACATATTTCGTCAATAATCTTTGTGGTCTGGTTAGTTTATCCAAGGTGGTGTCCAGAAGATTTTCCATAACGATGTCCGCAATGACAGGTGAGGCCGGAGATCCCATCGGCATTCCTTTTAATTGTATGAATGTTTGGTCCTTATATGTAAAATATCTATTCTCTTGGATGCAGAATTTTACTATTTTGGTATCCTTGTGTGTTCCTGTATTTTAGTCCATTTGTTCCTGATTGTGTCCAATGCTAAATCCCGTTGGTATGCTCGGAAATAATGATACCACGTCAAACGAAATTAATTGCTCATCGTCACAAATGTAAGTGTTATTAATGCGTTGTTTGAATTCAGTTCCGTTTTTTATGTTATATGTTATGTTCGAGTCCAATATTATATTCCTTAAAATTTGTATAATGTATTTACAAAGTTCATAAGATGGTGAGCCAATTGGCGAACAAATTGGTCTCAATGGTGTCCCTTCTTTCAGTATTTTGGGAGTCCATATATTCTTGGAGAGATCGCCGTAGTTGTCATCATTCTGTTCTTTTCAATCTTTGAAATAGCACCCATCTTGTGTAGTTTGTCCACCAGATTATTGTTCTTTGTCTGTAGTTGTGTGGTTGGGTCTTTCCTGAGGATTCTATAGGTGTTTAGATCCGACAATATGTCTATCATTCTGTGGTCATAATCAATCTTTTTCATTGCTACCGTTTTATTTCCTTTGTCAGATGTTAATATCAAATATTGTTTAAGAAATTTGTATGTCCGTTGACTTATATCTAATACAGAGCCCGGCACTCATATCCCCCGGGGGACAAACACGTTCGGCACCTCGTATGCGTGTAACCGAACGGCTGCCGAAGTCCTCACACAGAGCATGAGGGTGGATTTAGTTGCCCTCAGCATTTCGACGCGAGCACGTCTATGTCGCTTTGCTCGATCGCTACACATAAAAAAATTAATGCCTTCATTCTTCTTTTTATGTAACTGACATTATGTTAATTGAATATTCTATTCGAAACAGTCTAACAGATAACCATTTAGAAGATCTCCTTCGGATAAAAAGTTATCCAAATAATATAGAAGTAAAGCAAAATAGTTGACTTTCAAAAAATGTATTAATTGGAAATTATTGGTTTTCCATCGCACTTCTTAATTTTTCTTGCTTTCTTCACATGAAATTTGCGTAGTGTAAAGCAACTTACGCACACATGCAAGCGCACACATACATTGACAGTTTTCGTTGGGTCTCTTTGTGCCGGGCCCTGATCTAATATAGCACGATCTGTTGCATCCCAGTGGCGGAGAGCTAAATGTGGTCGGTCGAAATAATGCATTCTATATGGCCGAAATGTAATGCATTCCCTATGAAATTTTTTTCCTGCGCATTTGTAATGCACAAAATAAAAACGACTGCTTGGACGAACGCACCGAGCCGTATTCAACTTCGTTTTTTAATGCCCCTTCCCCTCTAACCATCAAACGATTTTCGGCGTTGTGACGTCTCCCGAATTTCGTTTTGCACTTTTCGTTTTGTGCGTGGCACGCGTTTTTCCATCGTTCTTTGTCTATGCCTATTCCTTTTGTGTGAGCAGTGTTAATGTGTGTAAATACAAGTGCATAATTGCATGTGTGTGTAACTTTCGGCTTACGCATGGCAACGCGTCACTTTTATAAATTCTTGTGCTGTGCAGACGTGTTTTTGGAGATAAGTACATACATATATCGCAGTGAGTTATTATAATAAATTTGTGAAATTGGCTTGATGCAGTTATCTAATTAAAAAGCATAAGTACTGTATAACATAAATATACATATGTATTTATTGCAATTTTGGCTATTTATTTGCCGGTGTCAATTCATTTCGCGCAAACGTCTAACGTCCACGTGCAATATACACACATACATATGTAAATACATATGCATGTTTTTTTTTTTTTTTTTTTTTAATTCGTTTATTAAGAAAAGAACAACAAATAACGATAGAATTTAGTTAACAACAAAGAAAAGAAAGAAAAGAAGGATAGTTCAAGAGGATAAGATGCCATCGGGGACCTGCGGGACTGCCGTGAGGTATTGCTTCGCAGGACGATGACGGGCCTATTATGCCCCTCCTGCGTTTCTTAGGCGTTCCAGTCGGCGGAGCGTGCCCATGGTATTTGCTGCATATATGCAGACCGCAGACCACTTCTCCTGGCTCTCAGTCATTGCTGGGACCAAGTTTTCAACTGTGGGCGTCCGTCCTAGAATGGCCTCTAGTTCGAGTCTCTCTGACAAAAATCTTGGACAGCTGAATAGAACGTGTTCCGGGTCTTCGATCACGCCATTACGACAAAGCGTGCATTCGGGGCTACTGTCTTTGCCAAAACGGTGAAGGTATGACCTGAAGCAGCCATGACCGCTCAGAATTTGTGTTAATTCAAATGTTACCTCGCCATTTTGTCTAGAAAGCCAATCTGTTAGGTTAGGGATCAGCCTATGGGTCCATCTACCCTTTGTAGTAGTGGACCATCTGCGTTGCCACTCCTCCATGCTCGCTCGTCTGGCCGCTGCTTTTGCTGCGCTTTTTTCCGCCTGTGTCCATGCCACGGTTTGTCTCCTAATAAACATGAACTTCGCTTCGCGTGCTAGCAGATCGATTGGAGTCATCCCAGCTATGACCAGAGCCGCCTCGTCCGAGACAGTTCGGAAGCCACGACATACCCGAATCGCTGTCAGTCGATATGTAGACTCCATCCCGCGCCGATATGTTGATTGCTCCATCGCGGATGCCCATACAGGTGCACCATATAGCATGACCGACCTTAGTACCGACGCTAGCAGTAGCCGTTGCATTTGTCTTGGGCCCCTGTTGTTGAGCAGGATGCGATTTATAGCTCGCCCAATGTCCGCAGCTTTTATGTTGGCATGATCCAAATGCTCTCTAAAGCTGAGTCTGGTGTCCAGCATTACTCCCAGGTATTTTATTGCCCTTACCGATTCAATCGTACAGGTCTCGAGTGTGATTTTCGCTCTTTCAACAGTTTTCCGGCTGCTTATTAGCACAGCCTCTGTTTTGTGGTCTGCAAGTTGAAGTCCTGAGTTGGCGAGCCACTGCTTTACCATTTTCGCCGCCTCTGCAGTTTTCTCCTCTGCTTCGTGGATGTGTTTCGCAACGGAGGTGAGCGCCACATCGTCAGCAAAACCAATGATTTGCGTGCCTGGTGGTAGAGACAGCCGCAAGACCCCATCATACATTATGTTCCACAATAGGGGGCCCAAAACCGAGCCCTGGGGAACACCTCCTTGTACCAAGTGTATTTTTGAGCCGCCTTGTGTGCTGTATCGCAGTATACGGTTTCTAAAATAGTCCTCCACTAAGATAATTAGGTACTCACATTACTTGAAATGAACTCAAAGCATGTAGAATTTTGCTCCAATTCGCCGAGTTGAACGCATTCTTGACGTCAAGTGTGGTCACCAGACAATATTTTTTACTGCCACCTTTCCACCGTAGTCCCTCGATGGCTTTGCTAGCAACGTCGACTACTGTTGTTAAGGCGTCTATCGTTGATTTAGCCTTTCTGAAACCAAACTGCATCGGGGACAGATCGCCAGACCGTTGGATGGCTGCTTCTACACGGAGCGCTATTAGCTTCTCGAACATCTTTCCTGTCGAGTCCAAGAGGCAGATCGGCCTGTAAGCAGATGGGTCTTCTGCTGGCTTGTTTGCCTTTGGGAGTAGCACGAGGTCCTGGAGTTTCCAAATGGTGGGAAACACGCCTTCTGCCAAACATTTGTTGAAAACCATTGCGAATTTATCGGGGTGAAGCCGGGCAGCCAATTTAAGTGCCTTATTAGGTATTGAGTCTGGACCAGGGGCCTTGTGGTCATTCATTCCGACAGCTACTTGAAGTACCTCTTCCGGGCTGATGTTGCATGCATCTGTTGCTACACTGTGTAGGGTCGACCTTGGTTCTACTACTGAAGTGGCTGGGAACAATGTTTCCACTATCAGCTGCATTTGAGATTCGTCTGGTGTGGCTGGCTTGGCAGCTCTGAATTTTCTCATTGCCACTTTATATGCCCGGCCCCAAACGTCATTTTCAGCCGCGTCGCAAAGTTCGAGAAAGCATTTGTTTTTGCTTTCCTTAATAGCATGTCGCAGTTCGCTTCTCCTGCTAAGGAACTCTTGTTGAAGGCTGGTAAAATCCTCACTGCCACGTGATCTTTGGTACTGGCGTCTGGCTTGCAGGCACCGTTTTCTCGCCTCCTCGATGGTCGCATTCCACCAATAGACTGCTGTCTTCTGTTTGGTGTGGCCCTACGGGTCACCATACTGGCATCGCACGCTGATGAAATCGCGTCTACCAGCAGTTTGGCGCAATTGTTTGCGTCACCAGTTAGTTGAGGAAACTGTAGTGAGGCATCGAACACAATGGGGTTGAACGTTTCCACCCGGTACATTTTGCAATTTTTTCGCGCATTTGCGTTATTGGCTGAATTTCCGCCGATTTTGCACATTATGGCCAAGTGATTACTGGCTGTGAAGTTTTTTTTTTTTTTTTTTTTTTAACGTTTAATATATATTTGTTGAATCTACTCTTAAATTAGAGCCTAACAACAAGTTTGAGATATTTTTCTTAGACTAGTACTTAAGATAAATCCTGGGGATATTGCAGGCGGCCCTAATCACTTGTTATTGGGTTGGTCTGTCATTTCTTTTAAGACGAGTTCTATTATTAGTTCGCGTAAGGGAATTGGCAAGAACATTTGGGTGTGCATCCAGTTTCGCAGAATACTTTAGTTGTTGAGTACCTATTTCAGATTTTACGCTAGGTATATTTAGATCATTTTGAATGTTGTCGTTTCGTATATACCACGGGGCCCCCGTGATTGATCTTAAAATCTTCGACTGCGCTCTTTGTATAATATCGACATTGCTGGTACTTGCATTTCCCCATAGTACGGCTCCGTAAGTCCAGATGGGTTTCAGTACGGAGTTGTCTAGGTTTCAGTTGAGCATTATCAGACTCATAAAAAACATTATAAATACTAAAGGATCTTCACTAAATGACACACTCAACAAACAACTTAAAAGAAAGAAGCCAACCAAGAACCCTTCAAGCCTGGAAATGATAATCAACAAAGCTGCAGAACTAAATATAATCTGCTCACCAAATAAAAAATACAAAGAAAAACTCCCACCGTGGACAATAAACAGCAACTCTATTTTGTTAGACCTAGCGAAACACAAAAAGGACAACACACCAAATGAAATATACAATAAAAGCTACGACAAAATCAGAGACGAACACACTCTTTGGAACTTTCTCTTCACTGATGCATCAAAATTAAATAACACTACAGCATTCTGCGTTGTAACCGAGGATTACAAAATACTAAAAACGGTAGTTACACCCGAACACACATCAATTTTTACTGCAGAAGCAGAAGCAATTCTCAGTGCAACGGAACTTGCGGTTAACAATAAGAAAGCAAAATTCGTAATATGCACTGACTCACTCTCTACCCTCTTGGCCGTCAGTAGTCCAAACAACATAGAACCGACAATAACTAAAATCAGGGATAAGCTCAGCTCAAACCCTAAAAAGTTAAAGCTCCTCTGGACACCTGGACATGTGGGCATAAAAGGAAACGTACAAGCGGACACAGCAGCAAAATTAGCCACAATATCCCCGTTACATCTGCATAACACCAATAACAAAAAGGACATTAACAAATTAGTTAAATTAAACTCCAAAGCAGCGCTGAAATCAATTTGGGACGAGTACACACATTTCTACAAAAACATAAACCCAAAAAGAGAACCAACGCACTTACCAATTAAAATAGAAAGAAAACACGCAATAACATATACAAGATTCCGGCTTGGGCATACAAAACTCACACACGAACATATTTTACACAAAACACCTCCGCCCAATTGCCCATACTGCACCGGAAATAGGCTAACAGTTCAGCACTTCACAAGTCAATGTCAGCACATAATCAATCTTTGCAATTCCCTCAATTATCCTACTCCTAACATCCTAATATCAGATGTTAACCACTGTAATATAGTAAACTTTATAAAATTAACAAATAAGCTCAATATAAGAGAATGAACAAACCATAAGCCTGAAGGCCTTTGTTGCTCTGGTTTTCTCACACTTATTTGTAATCTAGAATTAATTCTTTTTTACAATTATATAAATAAATAAAAAAAATAAATTTAATTTCATCGTCTTAGGGTGTTTTGAGTTGAAATTGATGATTCGTCCTGATGCTGTTGGCTTACTATACTATTTTAGTTTTAATTCGTTTCCTCGTCTGATGATCATAGAGCCCAAATACGCCAGTTTTCCATTGCCTTCCAGCTCCATAGTGAATTTAATACTCCTGTTAAATGAATTGAGGGTGTCCAGTGTTTTATCGATGTCATCTTGTATTATTGAAAAAAGATCATCTACATACATATTTCGTCAATAATCTTTGTGGTCTGGTTAGTTTATCCAAGGTGGTGTCCAGAAGATTTTCCATAACGATGTCCGCAATGACAGGTGAGGCCGGAGATCCCATCGGCATTCCTTTTAATTGTATGAATGTTTGGTCCTTATATGTAAAATATCTATTCTCTTGGATGCAGAATTTTACTATTTTGGTATCCTTGTGTGTTCCTGTATTTTAGTCCATTTGTTCCTGATTGTGTCCAATGCTAAATCCCGTTGGTATGCTCGGAAATAATGATACCACGTCAAACGAAATTAATTGCTCATCGTCACAAATGTAAGTGTTATTAATGCGTTGTTTGAATTCAGTTCCGTTTTTTATGTTATATGTTATGTTCGAGTCCAATATTATATTCCTTAAAATTTGTATAATGTATTTACAAAGTTCATAAGATGGTGAGCCAATTGGCGAACAAATTGGTCTCAATGGTGTCCCTTCTTTCAGTATTTTTGGGAGTCCATATATTCTTGGAGAGATCGCCGTAGTTGTCATCATTCTGTTCTTTTCAATCTTTGAAATAGCACCCATCTTGTGTAGTTTGTCCACCAGATTATTGTTCTTTGTCTGTAGTTGTGTGGTTGGGTCTTTCCTGAGGATTCTATAGGTGTTTAGATCCGACAATATGTCTATCATTCTGTGGTCATAATCAATCTTTTTCATTGCTACCGTTTTATTTCCTTTGTCAGATGTTAATATCAAATATTGTTTAAGAAATTTGTATGTCCGTTGACTTATATCTAATACAGAGCCCGGCACTCACATCCCCCCGGGGACAAACACGTTCGGCACCTCGTATGCGTTTAACCGAACGGCTGACGAAGTCCTCACACAGAGCATGAGCGTGGATTTAGTTGCCCTCAGCATTTCGACGCGAGCACATCTATGTCGCTTTGCTCGATCGCTACACATGAAAAAATTAATGCCTTCATTCTTCTTTTTATGTAACTGACATTATGTTAATTGAATATTCTATTCGAAACAGTCTAACAGATAACCATTTAGAAGATCTCCTTCGGATAAAAAGTTATCCAAATAATATAGAAGTAAAGCAAATAGTTGACTTTCAAAAAATGTATTAATTGGAAATTATTGGTTTTCCATCGCACTTCTTAATTTTTCTTGCTTTCTTCACATGAAATTTGCGTAGTGTAAAGCAACTTACGCACACATGCAAGCGCACACATACATTGACAGTTTTCGTTGGGTCTCTTTGTGCCGGGCCCTGATCTAATATAGCACGATCTGTTGCATCCCAGTGGCGGAGAGCTAAATGTGGTCGGTCGAAATAATGCATTCTATATGGCCGAAATGTAATGCATTCCCTATGAAATTTTTTTCCTGCGCATTTGTAATGCACAAAATAAAAACGACTGCTTGGACGAACGCACCGAGCCGTATTCAACTTCGTTTTTTAATGCCCCTTCCCTCTAACCATCAAACGATTTTCGGCGTTGTGACGTCTCCCGAATTTCGTTTTGCACTTTTCGTTTTGTGCGTGGCACGCGTTTTTCCATCGTTCTTTGTCTATGCCTATTCCTTTTGTGTGAGCAGTGTTAATGTGTGTAAATACAAGTGCATAATTGCATGTGTGTGTAACTTTCGGCTTACGCATGGCAACGCGTCACTTTTATAAATTCTTGTGCTGTGCAGACGTGTTTTTGGAGATAAGTACATACATATATCGCAGTGAGTTATTATAATAAATTTGTGAAATTGGCTTGATGCAGTTATCTAATTAAAAAGCATAAGTACTGTATAACATAAATATACATATGTATTTATTGCAATTTTGGCTATTTATTTGCCGGTGTCAATTCATTTCGCGCAAACGTCTAACGTCCACGTGCAATATACACACATACATATGTAAATACATATGCATGTTTTTTTTTTTTTTTTTTTTTTTTAATTCGTTTATTAAGAAAAGAACAACAAATAACGATAGAATTTAGTTAACAACAAAGAAAAGAAAGAAAAGAAGGATAGTTCAAGAGGATAAGATGCCATCGGGGACCTGCGGGACTGCCGTGAGGTATTGCTTCGCAGGACGATGACGGGCCTATTATGCCCCTCCTGCGTTTCTTAGGCGTTCCAGTCGGCGGAGCGTGCCCATGGTATTTGCTGCATATATGCAGACCGCAGACCACTTCTCCTGGCTCTCAGTCATTGCTGGGACCAAGTTTTCAACTGTGGGCGTCCGTCCTAGAATGGCCTCTAGTTCGAGTCTCTCTGACAAAAATCTTGGACAGCTGAATAGAACGTGTTCCGGGTCTTCGATCACGCCATTACGACAAAGCGTGCATTCGGGGCTACTGTCTTTGCCAAAACGGTGAAGGTATGACCTGAAGCAGCCATGACCGCTCAGAATTTGTGTTAATTCAAATGTTACCTCGCCATTTTGTCTAGAAAGCCAATCTGTTAGGTTAGGGATCAGCCTATGGGTCCATCTACCCTTTGTAGAAGTGGACCATCTGCGTTGCCACTCCTCCATGCTCGCTCGTCTGGCCGCTGCTTTTGCTGCGCTTTTTTCCGCCTGTGTCCATGCCACGGTTTGTCTTTTAATAAACATGAACTTCGCTTCGCGTGCTAGCAGATCGATTGGAGTCATCCCAGCTATGACCAGAGCCGCCTCGTCCGAGACAGTTCGAAAGCCACGACATACCCGAATCGCTGTCAGTCGATATGTAGACTCCATCCCGCGCCGATATGTTGATTGCTCCATCGCGGATGCCCATACAGGTGCACCATATAGCATGACCGACCTTAGTACCGACGCTAGCAGTAGCCGTTGCATTTGTCTTGGGCCCCTGTTGTTGAGCAGGATGCGATTTATAGCTCGCCCAATGTCCGCAGCTTTTATGTTGGCATGATCCAAATGCTCTCTAAAGCTGAGTCTGGTGTCCAGCATTACTCCCAGGTATTTTATTGCCCTTACCGATTCAATCGTACAGGTCTCGAGTGTGATTTTCGCTCTTTCAACAGTTTTCCGGCTGCTTATTAGCACAGCCTCTGTTTTGTGGTCTGCAAGTTGAAGTCCTGAGTTGGCGAGCCACTGCTTTACCATTTTCGCCGCCTCTGCAGTTTTCTCCTCTGCTTCGTGGATGTGTTTCGCAACGGAGGTGAGCGCCACATCGTCAGCAAAACCAATGATTTGCGTGCCTGGTGGTAGAGACAGCCGCAAGACCCCATCATACATTATGTTCCACAATAGGGGGCCCAAAACCGAGCCCTGGGGAACACCTCCTTGTACCAAGTGTATTTTTGAGCCGCCTTGTGTGCTGTATCGCAGTATACGGTTTCTAAAATAGTCCTCCACTAAGATAATTAGGTACTCAGGAACTTGAAATGAACTCAAAGCATGTAGAATTTTGCTCCAATTCGCCGAGTTGAACGCATTCTTGACGTCAAGTGTGGTCACCAGACAATATTTTTTACTGCCACCTTTCCACCGTAGTCCCTCGATGGCTTTGCTAGCAACGTCGACTACTGTTGTTAAGGCGTCTATCGTTGATTTAGCCTTTCTGAAACCAAACTGCATCGGGGACAGATCGCCAGACCGTTGGATGGCTGCTTCTACACGGAGCGCTATTAGCTTCTCGAACATCTTTCCTGTCGAGTCCAAGAGGCAGATCGGCCTGTAAGCAGATGGGTCTTCTGCTGGCTTGTTTGCCTTTGGGAGTAGCACGAGGTCCTGGAGTTTCCAAATGGTGGGAAACACGCCTTCTGCCAAACATTTGTTGAAAACCATTGCGAATTTATCGGGGTGAAGCCGGGCAGCCAATTTAAGTGCCTTATTAGGTATTGAGTCTGGACCAGGGGCCTTGTGGTCATTCATTCCGACAGCTACTTGAAGTACCTCTTCCGGGCTGATGTTGCATGCATCTGTTGCTACACTGTGTAGGGTCGACCTTGGTTCTACTACTGAAGTGGCTGGGAACAATGTTTCCACTATCAGCTGCATTTGAGATTCGTCTGGTGTGGCTGGCTTGGCAGCTCTGAATTTTCTCATTGCCACTTTATATGCCCGGCCCCAAACGTCATTTTCAGCCGCGTCGCAAAGTTCGAGAAAGCATTTGTTTTTGCTTTCCTTAATAGCATGTCGCAGTTCGCTTCTCCTGCTAAGGAACTCTTGTTGAAGGCTGGTAAAATCCTCACTGCCACGTGATCTTTGGTACTGGCGTCTGGCTTGCAGGCACCGTTTTCTCGCCTCCTCGATGGTCGCATTCCACCAATAGACTGCTGTCTTCTGTTTGGTGTGGCCCCTACGGGTCACCATACTGGCATCGCACGCTGATGAAATCGCGTCTACCAGCAGTTTGGCGCAATTGTTTGCGTCACCAGTTAGTTGAGGAAACTGTAGTGAGGCATCGAACACAATGGGGTCGAACGTTTCCACCCGGTACATTTTGCAATTTTTTCGCGCATTTGCGTTATTGGCTGAATTTCCGCCGATTTTGCACATTATGGCCAAGTGATCACTGGCTGTGAAGTTTTTTTTTTTTTTTTTTTTAACGTTTAATATATATTTGTTGAATCTACTCTTAAATTAGAGCCTAACAACAAGTTTGAGATATTTTTCTTAGACTAGTACTTAAGATAAATCCTGGGGATATTGCAGGCGGCCCTAATCACTTGTTATTGGGTTGGTCTGTCATTTCTTTTAAGACGAGTTCTATTATTAGTTCGCGTAAGGGAATTGGCAAGAACATTTGGGTGTGCATCCAGTTTCGCAGAATACTTTAATTGTTGAGTACCTATTTCAGATTTTACGCTAGGTATATTTAGATCATTTTGAATGTTGTCGTTTCGTATATACCACGGGGCCCCCGTGATTGATCTTAAAATCTTCGACTGCGCTCTTTGTATAATATCGACATTGCTGGTACTTGCATTTCCCCATAGTACGGCTCCGTAAGTCCAGATGGGTTTCAGTACGGAGTTGTATAGGAGGACTTTATACTCCAGACGTAGAGGGGACCGAGCATTGATGATCCAATGTAGGCTACTCGCTTTCAGTTTAAGCTGTGACTTTTTGCTTCGATGTGCTTGCGCCAAGTTAGTCTTCTGTCTAGGTGGATGCCAAGGTAAGTGACATCCACGGCTTGAGGAACTGGTACGTTGTTTAGCATTAGAGCTGGACAGTTTCTTCTGTTAAGCGTAAATGTAACATGTTTGCATTTCTGCTCGTTGACCCGGATACGCCAGGTTGCTAGCCATTCCTCTACCACCTTAAGGTGTTCCTCTAGTTTTGCAGAGGCTTGTATTGGGCATTTGGATCTGCTAAGGATTGCCGTGTCATCGGCAAAAGTGGACGTTGTAAGTCCTAAACTCGTTGGTAAGTCTGCAGTGTACAGCAGGTAGAGCAATGGGCCGAGTACACTGCCTTGCGGTACACCAGCTTTGATTTCAAAATCAGCGGAGACGGAGCCATTACATCTTACAGCGAATTTCCTATTGTAAAGGTAAGATTCCATGAGTTTGTGTGTGTACTGTGGCAGTTTTTGCCGGATTTTCAACATAAGACCCTCCAGCCATACTCTATCGAAAGCCTGGGCAACGTCGAGAAAGACAGCCGCACAGTATTCTTTTAGTTCGAATGCTGTTCGTATTTCGGATGTAATGCGATTGACTTGTTCAATTGTACCATGTTTTTCGCGGAAGCCAAACTGGTGTGAAGGGATTGTGTTCTCCGATGCCAGAAATGAGTTTAGGCGGATCTGCAGGACCTTTTCAAAAAGCTTCGAAAGACATGGCAGCAAACTAATTGGCCTATAGGATGATGGCTGGGTTTTGTCCTTTCCCACTTTAGGAATCATGATGATAGTGGACTTTTTCCATGTTCTTGGGAAGTAGCCAATTTTTATTATAGCGTTGAACAGTTTGCAGATATATTGTATTGCAATGATAGGGAGTTCTAGGATCATTTTCGGTGTGACTAGGTCATGGCCAGGGGCTTTTTTCGGCTTTATGTGGTTTTTAATAACTGCAGTGATCTCGTCCGATTGGAGTTCCGAGTACTCACTATCCGTTAATGTGTTCGAAGGGGGAAGTACAGATGAGTTTGATGTTGGATTTGGCTGGAAAACCATTTTAAGATGTGTGGCAAATACGGATGCCCTCTCTTCGTCACTGCGGGCCCATCCACCGGTTGGACTCCTTATCGGTGAAATTGTCTCTGTAGGAGCGCTTAAAGTTGGGTGGGCTTTCCACAGAGGATGTTTAGTGCTGGTTGGACTGAGCTTTTCTATGTATTTCCTTTGAGCCCAGCTTTCCTCTTGTCTTAACGCCTTGGAGAGGTTGCGATTAGCTTGCCTTAGGCGAAGTTTTGCTGCTGGTGATCGAGTAATCTGCCATTCTCTTCTTAGACGTCGTTTTTCCGTTACTAATTGTTCTATCCGCCGGTTCGTAGGCCTGTCAACAGGTTTGGTGTAAGAAGAGGCATGTGGAGTAGATACTCTTGCTGCAGCTCCCATCATCGACTCAAGTGCAGAGACGCACATATCAATGTCCTCTGCAGCATCCAGTTTCGGCGAACAGTCAATGTGGGCACTCATGTACATTTTAAATTTAAGCCAATTTGTTTTGTTGTTTGTAAGCCTATATGGGCGATCAAGTACTTGAGGTCTTGTTAATAATGTGAATAGCACTGGAGAGTGATCGGAAGTTAAATCTAGTAGTGTTTCCGCAGTGATCCGATTACGTGGAATCCTCTTGGTTACTGCGAAATCAATCAAGTCAGGCACTTTCTGTGGATCTGTGGGCCAATAAGTAGGCCTACCCGGTGAGACGCAATCCATCTTATTGAGAGGGTTGACTATTGTGTTGTACAACTGCTTTCCTTTAGGATTTACCAGGCGAGATCCCCAGTGCGTATGTTTGGCGTTATAGTCCCCTGCTGCAATGAAGCGATCTCCGAGTGTGTTAAAGAAATCGGTAAATTCCTTTTCAGAGATTGAGAAGCGTGGTGGGCAGTACAGGGCGACCAATGTAGTGTTGCCGCAGCTGGTTTGGACGGTTATAGCAGTTGCTTGTAGGTGCTGTGTTTCAAATCTGTTGAGGAACGAGTGTTTTATACGGTTTTTGATTAGGATACCGGTCCCGCCATGAGCTTTTCCGTCTGGATGGTTTGTTGCGTAGAAGGTATATTTTGGTATTTGAAAATTATTTTTTGATGTTAAATGTGTTTCCGAAATCAGCAAAACGTCGATTTCACTTGAGTCTAGGAATAGTTGCAGTTCATTTTTGTGCTTGGAGATGCCGTTAGCATTCCAAAGACATAGACGTAGGGAAGCCATTATTTATTCTCGATAAGCTTCTGGATAAGCAGGTTTTGATTCCGCATTAGTTCGTGCATACAGTTTTGCATGAACGTCATAAAAGTGGTCATGTTTTGATTGAGTGAGATCAATAGGGCCTCTAGACCACTTGGAGTTTGCTGGCCAAGCTCTGGTGCGCTAGGTTGCGGATTCTGTAGATGGCGGAGTGACGGGGTCTCTTTCGCGGGCTCCGTCTGTCCAGTTCGGAGCACACTAGCGAAGGATACACTAGGACTGGTTGTAGCAGTCATGTTGGATGATCTAACAGCCTTGGCGAAGAAAACCTCCGGTGTAGTTTTGGAGGCGTTGAAGATGATTTTTGGTCCGGCTGGGGGTTTGCGCCCGTTTAGGTGTGATTTAAGATCCTTAAAGACAGGACATCCTCTGTAGTTGGCCGTGTGGTTCCCTCCACAGTTGCTGCATAGTCTTAGTGCGACGTTGTTTCTGTCCTTGGTGCAAATTCCACCTTCATGATGTTCGCCGCAGCCAACACACACTGACCTAAGATTGCAATTGTTAGAGGTGTGGTTGTATTCCTGGCAGTTTTTACACTGCGGTGGTTGGCGTCTCTTATGGGGCTCCTCTACGGTGATTCTTCTGTGCAGTAGAAGCTGTAGGTTGTAGATCGGGTGCACTTCATTTGGCTTCGACCGCTTTGCATCTGGTTGGAGCTCGATTTTAAAGAGCGGTTGTGCGACTTTATTCCTGTTGATGATGTTGACAACGGACTTGACCGCAAACCCTTTTTCGACCAACGCGTCTGCTATTTCTTGAGTAGGGACCGATGGCTCAATCCCCTTTAACACAACCTGGAGCCCTTTACTGCTTTTTAGTTGGTAGGTATAGAAGTTGATGTTAGCATTACGGAGGTACTTTTCGATGATGCGGAAATTGTCCTCAGTTTGGGCTTGACATTTAATTTCTTTAATGTTACCCCTATTGAGAGGGGTTACAACAAAGTTATTTGCCCCTACTGTTTCTACTAGCTTCGAAATCAGGGCGCTGCAGTTGGCTCCACGGATGTATAAAGGGGGTGGTCTAGCCGATTTAACTTTATCTACAGCGCCGGCTTGATCGTCTTGCTGATCGGCAAGAATTTTAAAACGATTCCCGCTAAGGGGTGCTACTCGTTCATTTGGTTTGGTTATTTTCGGCGTATTGCCACTTTTTTTTCTTTTGCGGGCTTAGCTTCCGCTTAGTTATTTTAATATATCTGTCCATTCCAGTTTGGACAGAAGTCGTTGGGTTTACTATTGTGGCTGACTCTGGGCGACTTGTCGTTGACGGCTTGAGGCAGGTCAATACTTCGGCAGACGTTGCAGTAGTTGCTGTCAACGAGCTGACGGTGCTGGTTGGTGCAATCGGTGACCCAGTTATCGATATTGATGGAGAAGCACACTGCTCTCTCCACGGTAGGTTGCTGTTAATTGCTGAGTGGCTGGCACTTTCGGTGTTATTGCTTACGTTAGCATTCGGTGGGGTCGGCGACACCACCGAAAAGTACGCGTTGTTGCGTTGGACCGAGAGTCGACGCTCACGTTGTTGTTGTACAATTAGTTCTTGTAGCTGTTGCTGGTGGGGATTGAGAGAGCTTGGGCCCGAATTGGTGGACATGGCTTTTGTAAAAATTACGCACTTTGTTGTTGCAACTTAGTATTTATTGCTATTAGAGCAATCTAATAGCAATATGATTGTAAATAGGCGTCTCTGAGGTGACTGAGAGCCCTACACAACTTTTTGCAAACGCAGACTTTTTTTTTTATTACACTCAATTTTTGCGGAGTGCATTAAAAAACACGTCTGCACACGGCGGCAGTTGAATTAAAGTCTGGCTGTGAAGTGGCTGCAAAGTTTCCATTCGGCTTGCTGGGCCAACTGGCTGCTCGCAAATGTCACGTCAATTACAGATCCGTAGCCAGCTCTCTGGAAGGTGTGCTCCGAGCCAGAATTCAGCACTACCAGATCCAGAGCTGCCAATGCCTACAGCAGAGTGCGGTCTCTAGTATTTGACTGACTGCTGCCCCATTCAGTTGACCAAGAATTAAAATCACCAGCAATTATGACCTTGGTTTTACCTCTGGCATCCATAGCGAGTAGGTCTACTGCCGATTCAAACTCGTGTAACGAGAGGCTAGGTGCCATGTAGCAGCTGTATACCCACACATCTCCGATAAGCGCACGTACGAAGCATTTGGAAGATCTGATGTGCTGCATAGGCGGGCCATTTAATCCGCAATTCCAGATCGCAGCCTTGTGTGTCGCGTCTGCAGCCCAGGAGTTATTAGACAGCGTCCTGTACGGCTCACTCAGGATAGCCAGATCGATCTCCAGTTCTAGTATTGACTGCGCTAATAAGTCCTGCGCCGCCGAGCAGTGATTTAAATTTAATTGTAAAAATTTCATAAATTCTTATTCGAAGCTCGCTCTCCAGTAGGTACCATTGGGCAACGGCGACTACCGGTGTAGTGGCTCGCATCCATGCGTTTTGCGTCTACGCAATTAAAACAAACTGGGTTGTTGTTGCATGTGGCTGCCTTGTGGTCAGTCTGGCCGCATCTAAGGCACCAGTTCGTGCGATCTTTGGCGCTAGTGCAACTATCTGCTTTGTGGCCGAAGCATAGGCACTTGTAGCATCTCTTTTGAGCCTGCCTCTCTCGAATCGGACACGCGTCCCAGCCAACTTCAATGGAGCCTTCTCTCAATAATGTGGCTGCTATAGTCCGCGGCATGTTCAGGATAGCCATCTGTTTGCCTCTGTAAGACTTGCGCAGGCCCCTTACATTAACTTGCCCGACGTTATCGCCAATTTTTTGTTTAATTGCCTTTTTGATTTCCTCTACCGGCGCTAAATTGTCGAGGTTACGTATTTCCAGCCACGCATCGGCTCCAGCTGCTCGTACTGAAGCTTGGTGGCCCAGAACTTGGCTCAAGTCTTCTGTCAGTTTCCTGCTATTTGCATTTCCACCCCCCTTAAGCTCGAGAAGTAGATCGCCCGTAGCCGTTTTCCTCGTCCTCTTGACGTTATTTTTAACCTCGTCGAGCTTGCCGTCTGGCCTTCTGGTAACTAGGCTCAGGATTTCGGCATAAGTACAGCCCTCTTTCGCCTTGATTACGATTACCTCCGGCCTAGCTTTCCTCAAGGATGGCTTGATCGCTCTTTTTCTTGAGACCGTCTGCCATTCCGCAGCTCCATGGGCTGCCTGCGGCTCGGTCGTAATGGCTCGCTGCCCAGTACCTGGCTCCAGATCGCCGCGTGGCGTGTTTAGCGCAATTGCTCGCGGTCGCTTAGGAGGGGTGTTGCGCTGTGCGCCCACGTCCTCTCTCTGGCGTTTGGGCGTGTTTCCCATCGCATCCATCTTTTTCGCACCTTTTCTCGCCCTAATAGCATTAGGAGGCGAGGTTTGAGTTGCGATTTCGCACTTTGAGCTTACCACCGTTTTGCTGCCTATCATTATATGGCATAGCGTTTCGTGCAGCTCTTTCATGCGCACTATTGCATTCTTCGTGCCGAGATTTATGTGGCGTACTGGTTTTTTGCCATCATCTCCTTTGTTGAACATGGTGTCCATCTCCCAAATGAGCGAGCCCAACTCGTCTAGCTCCATCACATTTGAGACAACTTTTGGCGAGGTGGTTGTCTCCGGGCTGCCGGTAGCCATTGCCGGTGTTCCAGCCGTTTCTGTGCTATTACCTGGTAAAGCCACCGTCTCCGCCTCCATATGGCTGAATTTACCAGGCGGCGACCGAGCAATTTTTGGCCGCTTAGCAAATGCCGCCTCTAGGCATTGTGCATCTTGCACTGATCCGTCATCGCAACGAGCTAGATGGTCCATCGACAGGACATAACGCTCCATATCTCAATATTGGCGCCAGCGCCTAAATTTAAATTTGAAATTTTCGGGAAACAATAAAGTGGCGCTTTTTTTCCCGGTTCAGACTGCAAAGTGGCGCCCCCTGCCAGGGCGGCTCCGGCTGAGCTTTTGGCGCTGATCAACACTGTGATCACAGCTGTTTAGATTTGTTGCTGCAACGCGGTGGAATGAAAGTGGAGAAATTGGCAAATTTTTTCTCACCCACACAAGTAGAACTATGAGAGGCGGGAAAAAGAAAGAGTGCCCAGCCACCCCCTCGCCACTCCCCTTTATTCCTGGAGTTGATTTGGCCCGTTGGCCCACCCGAGAGCTGGAATGGGGACCACCAGCAGGAGCAAAGGGATTCCGTATAGTGGTAAGCCTCGTACGTCAAAATTGGAGCGAGTTGATTACACTTTAGTTTTTATAGGAGTCGCGGAACCGCCGAAAGGGGAAAATCTTTAAGGAGGAGTCACGATACTCTGCCGCACTTGTAAGTTGCTCAACTATCAAATACATATGCATGTGAGTATGTATTAAAAAACTTGTAGTGAAGCCAATTTTAACATTTCTATATTAATAAATAATAAAAAAATAAATAAATAATATATATAGTAATATTATATAAATATAAGTATACGTAGCAACTATAATTTCAGTGTGCATACAAGTGTGGTTTCAGTAGGCTCAGTTTTTCAGTGTATATTTCGGCTAGGTTTATTTTTGCAATATGCCTACAAAAAGGGGATTTAGTAGTCGCAATATACACCGACTTATTGCCAGGGAAAGGGGTGATAGTAATTTGTTAGTCGATGAGGTTAGTAGTGTACATAGCTCAAGCAATGCCAATGAAGATGACATTTTGGATGATATTGCCGTGCCCATGCTTGATAATAATGCTCAGCAAAGCACTTTTGAAAGTGAAAATTCAAGCTTAACAGACCAACTTCGGGATTGGTATATAAAGTTCAGTCCAGCTAGAAGCTGTGTGATTGTTTAAGGACAGTAGCCCCGGGAAACTATCTACATCTAGGCATCGAGAACTATGTACAAACCAATAAGCACATTTTCGAACGATATTCAAATCTCGAAATGGATGTTGGCATTGACGGGTTGCCTCTTTTTAAAAGCTCTCGCATGGGGCTTTGGCCAATATTAGGGCACTTTGCAAATGTAAAAGATAGTGAAGTGTTTATGATAGGAACATTTGTAGGAAAGCAAAAGCCCGCCAATCCAAATGTCTTTTTATATGATTTTGTCCAGGAGTTGGAACGCATTAAGTTAGGGATGACAGATTTATATGCGATGCCCCCGCCAAATCTGTCATATGTGGATTGAAAGGTCATTCATCCTTCAATGGATGTATGAAATGCACACAAGTCGGTAGCCGATTAGGAAATTTTGCAGCATATTCCACAACCCCAGGTATTAAAATAACTGATAGTGACTACACGTCAAGGAAATATGTAGATCATCACCAAAACTATTTCCTTTGAAACGAAATGATTTTGGAAAAAATAGGTATTGGTATAATAACACAGTTTCCTTTAGATGCAATGCATCTAATAGACTTAGGAGTAACTAAAAAAATTTTAAAATTAATTTATAATAATTCCATAAAAGAGTGTAAATTTTCAAACGAATGTAAAATAGAAATCAATAGACGCAGCCTTTCAATTGCAGCTTTTATTCCGTCCGAGTTCCATAGGAAATCCAGAAGTCTAGAAAAATTAAGCATGTGGAAAGCCACCGAATTTAGGCTATTTATTTTATATACTTCAATAGTTCTCCTTAAAGATTTAGTTCCCGAAGACTTTTATTATAGTTTTCTTTTGTTGCACACTGGTTATAGGCTGTTACTGACTAAATCAGATTATAATTCTAATATAGATTGTATTCAACAAATTTTCGAGTACTTCGTAAGCACGTTTGCTCTTAAATATGGCAATCAAAATGTTTCTTTTAATATTCATAACCTTTTACACATTTGTGAGTCCGTCCGAGAAATGGGATATGTTCAGGACTTAACTGCATATAAATTTGAAAATTTTATGCAAGGAGTCAAAAAATCAATTAAATGTCCAATTAACATTGTGCTGCAAATTAATAACAAATATTCATTTAAAAAATGCAAAAGTGTCGATTGCAGTACTTCGTTGCAGAAGAATAGAAAAGGCCAAATAACGAAGTGGGTTTGTAAAAAATTCACTCTTTCTACAATATCTCCCAATAATTTTTGCTGCATCCAACCTTGTTCTCCGGCCACCATAGTTCAATTCGTAGAAATTCAAAATGAAAAGTTCGCTCAGTGTCGACGTTTTGAAGATCCTCAGCCATTTTACACTGAGCCTATTAATTCACAAACAATAGGTCTTGTGAAAACAACAAAAAATGAAGTAAGTAAGTCGTCTCGCCGACTTGGATATACCATACACCAGTAAAACAAATATTTTAAATTTATAATAACCAATGCATTTTCGTATTTAAAAAAACTGTTCACATGCTTTTCACAAGCATATCTTAGTATTTCGCTCATTCAAGCATACGAGCACTCTAGCGCCCCCACCAGCCAACGGCCACTTTCGGCCATATGGAAAAACGTTTATATGCATAACTTGGCTATTTTTATTCCGATTTTGGTCAAATTTGGTATTTTGCTTGATATTAGTATCAAATTTAAGTGTGCTAAATTGGATTGCACAAGGTAGAAAATTACGGGAGATAATCGAGTTTTTTCAAATTACGGGGGCGGAAAGGGGCGTGGCAAAATTTTTACACATCAAAAATGTGCGCAATTACTAAGCAAATATTTATACCAACTATGGTGTCTCTAGCTAGAATAGTTTTTGAGAAAATCGGTTTTATTTGATTTGCGGGGGCGGTAGGGGGCGTGGCAAAATTTTTATAAATACAAAATGTGCGAATTTACAAAGACGGACGGACAGACGGACATGGCTAGATCGTCTCGGCTGTTGATGCTGATCAAGAATATATATACTTTATGGAGTCGGAAAAGCTTCCTTCTGCCTGTTACATACATTTTAGCGACTTTAATATACCATTTCACCCTATGGGTGTATGGTATAAAAATGCTAGAGGAAGAACTTGTACCTCTTAGCATAATAAGTTATAAATACGTTTGCTTGCCATATAACGAAAATTTAGTTTTCATTCCTATTTTACACTCTCAGTCATAAGTATTTGTAGCTAATTCTATTGTATTTCAGTTATGTTTAAGAAGCAGTTTGGTGGTATTTCCTCGGAGTTCAGTGACGAGAACGGCAAAAATGACCGTTTTGCCAAGCTCGAGAGCGATGTGGAAGAATTAAAGAATACCCTACAAAGCCAGCAAAAAACTCTCGAAAATATGGAAAAGAGGTAAGTGGAAATGTTGGCAATAATCAAAAAATTGACGCAGGATGATATGCCACAAGTTGACAACATTTTCCCCATAATTAAAATGGAAGACCTCCATAAAGTGAATGAGCTGGTCAAGGCAGACAAAGCCACACATGTAAGTATCTAATGTATGTTGTATAATATTATTGAATTTAATAATTGTTTTTTTTTTAATAAATATAAACAGGTGAGAATTATTCGGACACTAATTAGTGGAAATGTCGTTAAAAACTTTGATGGCGTCGTGGGGAAAAATATTATCCCAAACTTAAATTACGATGGCCTAAATGGGAAAGAGCCTTTTAAGCAGTTCAAGGCATTGAACGAGGCTCTATCTGGTATGTATAAATCATTTTAATTTTATTTTTGATGACAATAATAATATTTAATTAACAGATGCCATTAAAACTGAAGGATGGACGGAAAAGTGCTACATATCAACCATCCGTAGCTGCTTTAAAGTCCAAAAAGGTCGACTGGCGAAACAAAAATTTGAAAACAAAACAAAAAATGTATTTTAATGATAAAGAAAATGAAATTAATTTAGAAGAAAATTTAAATATAGATTAAGGATAAATAAAGGATAATAGATAAAAATTTTAGAACTTAAACTAGATATTAGAATTAATTTATAAGAAAATGTAAATATTGTAAATTTATGTAAAAATTAGATAATAAAAAAATATAAATATGGAAAATATAGATTTAAGTAAATGTAAATATGTAAATAATAATATAATATAATAATAATATGTAAATAATAATATAATATAATAATAATATAATATAATAATAATATAATATAATAATAATATGTAAATAATAATATAATATAATAATAATTTCTAAATAAATAATTATACATTAGTGGAGCATATGAAAAGCGTTTATTTATTTGCTTTTGGAATCAATTATTTATGTAATTCTACTGCATGGAAGTATGCCATTCTATATAGTGGGCAAATGCGTTGCAGGTATATTGAGTTATAATGCAAGTACATTATCAATCCATAAGCGATTTTGAAATTGTATGCTGGATTTTCTACAGGCAGCAGAATTTCTGCATTACAATTTTCACAAAAGAATATGCTTGGGTAATGGAAACCCGAATGAAACTTCGGCACAGCATTCTTTTCTGCATTACAAAATTCCATAAGTTCGTGCACCGAGAAGAAAAAGCGGCCATTTGTTAAGAAAGTAATGGAGCTTGTAACCGGTTTTTGAATGCACACAGGCGAAAAGTAATCCGTTCGTAATGCAAGAAAGAATGAGAATTTCCGCCACTGGTATTTATGTATTTCATCGCTCTATGCTCTTTAAAGAGAACGCAGTACGCGCTGCCTCTTGTTTCTCTTTTTCCTTAATCGTCTGAACTATTTTCTCTCCATCGGCAATGAGAGGGAGCTTATCGTGTTCTATGGGAAGAGCAAACTTTGGACCCTTTGATAGTATTGATTTTATATCCGGCGGGAACTCCACTTCTGTCTCATTTACAAACCAATCGTCAGTTCTGTTGTTGTTAAAGAGAGCAATGTTCCGTTTGTTGTTTAGTTTCTCATGTTTCATCCCATGATGTTCCCGCAATGTTTGTGTTAGTCTTTTTACTGCGTTTTGTTCTCTCTCCAAAAATGCGCTCATGCTCTGTTCGTCCAGCTGTTTTCCAATAGTTTTTGTTGTCTCAGCTAATTTTTGGCAACGTTCCAAGGTTTCCCAAACGTTCCATTTCGGGCTGTTGGTTTCTTATTCGAATTCCAAAGCTTTCCAAGACATTCCTTAGGAATTTTGGCAACGTTCCAAGTTATCCCAAACGTTCCATTTCATGCTGTGGTTTTATATTCGAATTCCAAATAAAGGATTTTAACTACATATATGAAATTTTCTATCTCATAGCTACATTTTAAGTAAACATTTATACGAAATTGTTTATCTTTTGGCTTTACACTGTCATCTTGCTTCAAAAATACACTAAGAAAATCACATAAGAAACCAAAATACGAAAATTCAAAATTTCGCGTAATTTTATTTCTATAAAAAGCTAAATTACCATCTGCTGTGTATTGTTTTGCTAAAAACAGTCTTGTAACAATATGCATAATTAAACATAATCCTTATAATAAATCAAAATTTCATCAGGCTGAAATATTAATATGAGCAGGTTAATCAACTAATGCAGGCTAATTTTATAGCTTTTCGTGGAGTTTGGCGTGTGGTTGGTGTATTGGCCACATCGCGTGCCTTGGGTGATTATCCGTTGAAAGATACGGTAAGTGTTAAAAAGAGAAAACCTAAAAGTTGAAGTTAATGGGTTTTTTGATTTGAAATTTTACAGAATCTAGTCATAGCCACGCCGGATATATTGACATTTGAGCTAAATGATCACAAGTGAGTTCAATAGAAGGCGAATCTTATCTTAAAAAACCCCTTTTTCTTATACTTGCCTCCGATGGGCTTTGGTATACATTTAGCAATGAGGAAGCCTGTACATTTGTACAGGAACATTTAAAAGAATCGGATTATGGAGCCAAATCATTGGCCATGGAATCGTATAAGCGTGGATCTGTGGACAATACAATGCTAAATACATAACCAGCATGATGCCAGTTCTTGGTGTATACTTTCCTTTTTTTTTTTACGAAATTTATATTTCATACATATGTAAATATATAATTAAGTACATTTATGTACATATATGTATGGTCTTTTCTTTATACAAATATGTATGTATACACATATATGTATGTACATTACAAGTATGCCTACAACATACATAGGCTTCAGAGCCTAATTTTGGGAATTCTGGCTCACGACAGCTTCCATCCCTTCCCATTTGCCCTTCCAAAAAAAAAAATAAAATTTTTATTATTTATTTATTTATTTATAAGATTAGAAATAATATACAATATTAAGACTAAAGGAGGTTTTTGTTAGTGGCTGAGAGTGCTAGTGACTATGACCTTCGACTCTACAATTTATTTTATAGCTTATCTGCTATCTTACAAGAGTTATTGAAATCAAATATTATGTTGATGTTGTCGGATGTAGGGTTAGTGAGAAGTTCAATAGGTGATAAGTGTTGAAAAACTCGGGCTCTGATACTATTATAGTTGGGGCATTCGATGATGACGTGTTTGATTGAGGTGATAATGCCACAGGGACAGATTGGCATATTAGACCTTGTCAGAAGATGCTCGTGGGTTAATTTTGTATGGCCAATACGAAGTCGGATATATGCGGACCATTTTTGTTTTGTTATGTTCGGGGGAATCCTTAAGCCTTTGCGATCGGGATTAAACGTCTTGTACCAGTGATGAAAAGTTGTCCAAACATTTTCTTTTTGGGAGCCCATGTGTTTGGCGATTTGTCGTTTTAGGGAGGATCCTTCTGTAGGTGGTGTTATAAATAGGGGTGCGTGAACTGCGTATTGGGCAGCCTCGTCGGCATTTACGTTTCCTGCTATGCCCATATGACCAGGTACCCAGAAAAGTGTTATGCGGTTAGTGTTTTTGATTAGCAGAATGCGTATCTGCAAGATAAGTTCGTTTTTTGAATTTATGTTTTTCACTGCTTGGATGGTGGAGAGGCTGTCGGTGCAGATCACATGCCGATCTTTATTGTAGGATTCTGCAGCCTTGCACGCATTAAGAATGGCGTGGGCCTCCGCAGAGAAAACTGTGGAGCATTCTGGTAGGATCCCGCAGGAAACGATGACGTTGTCGGAGTCTACTACAGCGAAAGCAGCGGTGTTGTTGCATAAGGAGCCATCGGTGTATAGCCATTTCCAGTTTTTGTAGGCTTTTCCGGCGTCGATAA
The DNA here is from genome assembly GCA_018903935.1 of Drosophila insularis. NCBI lineage: Eukaryota > Metazoa > Arthropoda > Insecta > Diptera > Drosophilidae > Drosophila > Drosophila insularis. Next base: position 134,830 of record JAEIFP010000187.1, on the reverse strand, counting down.
ATAGTTGTTTATAAACCTTTGGGGGGGTTTTATCCTTTTTGTACTCATGTAGCGTAGTGTTAAAAGAAGAGTTGCGGAGATGCCAGGGAGGGTAGCAGTTGCTTTGGATAGTGCGTGGCATATCGACAAAGCTAATGTCCTTAGCGAAATCTGCTACTCGACGAATAGTCGATTTCACTTTGTACCTTCTTTTGGCGTTCAAAGCGCTCCTGTAAAGTTTACTGAGTATTTTGTTAGGCGAGTGTTTGAGTTTGGGAATGAGATTATATGTAGCCTCTTCCAGTCTTTCACTAATAGAGGGGAGGTCCGATTCGGCGAGTATGCATTTAATGGGAGATGTTGGAAAAGCGTTTAAGCTGCGTCGAATCGCTGCGTGATAAGGTGCCTCGAGTTTCTTCAGATTTGCGTTTGCGCTCCAGCCATAGATAGGTAGCCCATAGTCGATTCGGGACAGTAGCAGAGCCCGAGTAACGTTTATTAGAGAGTTTGGATGTATTTGTGAAAATTTTGATGTGAGAAATCTAATTATATTTAGTCTATTGCTTAAGCTATTTCTGAGGTATTCACATTGAGATCTAAAGTTAAATTTTAGGTCGAATATAATGCCAAGAATTTTTAGGCTGTCAACATAGTTTATTGTCTTATTTTCAATAGTTAAAATGGGCAATACACATCTGTGTTTTCTGCAAATGTGCAACATTTTGCATTTTTCTAGTGCTAATGTGGCACCCGACAGGTCACCCCATTTTTGTATGTCGCTTAATATTCTAGAAAATAGTAATATTACTGAGGTATTCACATTGAGATCTAAAGTTAAATTTTCGGTCGAATATAATGCCAAGAATTTTTAGGCTGTCAACATAGTTTATTGTTATTTTCAATAGTTAAAATGGGCAATACACATCTGTGTTTTCTGCAAACGTGCAACATTTTGCATTTTTCTAGTGCTAATGTGGCACCCGACAGGTCACCCCATTTTTGTATGTCGCTTAATATTCTATTCTACTTGGTTTTGGTCTTTTAAGTTTGTATACATTATTGCATCGTCGGCATATACGGAGAGCCGAATCTGTTTGTGAGATAGTATTATGGTGTTTAGTTTTTCAAATGCTATTGTAAATAGGACCACCGATAATGGGAGCCTTGTGGGATGCCATTATGAAGTTTGAAAGAATTAGAGAACGAGTTTTGAACCCGAACTCGGAATAGGCGTCGGGTCATAAAGGCTTTCACCGTGTGGAAAATCTTTGGACTGACCCCCCAGAGCTCAAGTTGCTCTAAAACAGCATGAATGCCCACGCGATCAAATGCTCTCTCGAAGTCAGTACCCAGAAGGGTGACGTGATTTCTAGACGAGAGGGAATCCGTCGCGAAACTTTGAATTTGCAGTAATGCATCAGTAGTGCTTTGTTTTCGTTTGAAAGCAACTTGGCTCTGGGAGATCAGTTTATTTCTGTTTAAAAACCAGAGAAGCCGGTTAGCTAGTATTTTTTCAAAGGTTTTGCTCATGCAGGAGATTAGGGATATCGGACGATAGCTGTTGATATGGTTTGTTGGGTTTAGGTATGGGTATGATAATGGCTGTGCACCAAGTGTGTGGATAGACACCTTTAGCCAGTATATCATTAAATATTTCGATGATTCTGACTTTTGCTTCTGAAGGAAGATTACGAAGCATGGGGTATGATATCCGATCAGCGCCTGGCGTTTTCCCCTTTGCGTAATGTAGGGTGGATGCCAGTTCAATAGATGTAATGCGTTGCTCTATATGTTTGGCAGCTAATTTAAACCGAGTGGGCGCGAATGAATAGTTTAACCATTGTGACTTTTTCAGCACGTATTCATTTGTGAAATTACAATCCTCTGACAATTCGGACCATTGGTTTCCGAAGGCTTCAGCTATATTTTTACGATCAGAGAGTAGCGTTTGACCTACAATAAGGTAGTTAAGTGGAATGGTGGGAACACCGGTGAGACTTTTTATATCGGACCAAACCTTTTTAGTTGTGGAAAGTGGAGTTATGCGAGCAGTAAAATTTCCGATTGAATCTTTTTTAGCTTGCTTAGCGGCTCTTTTAAACTGTGCGTTTGCTTTTTTGTACGCTAGAACCAGATTAAGCGTTATATTGCGTTTATAAGCTTGCCAGGACTGTTGCTTTAACTCACGTAACAGGCTAAGATCGGCGTTCCACCAATAAATTTTTTTCTTGTGGGGAATGCGTTTGGTTTGAGGTATACAGTTATTTGCTGCTCTACGGATTACACGGGTGATTTGGGCAACATTGTGATTTATATTACTGGATTGTGTTGATCGTAAATTGGCTACAATCTGAGATTGGAACTTTTTCCAATCAGCGCAATCTGTTATATATTTAGCAATGGGGGTGATGTTTTCTGGTCTAAAACTGGTTGTCACACTAGTAAAGATAGGATAGTGGTCGCTGCTGTGTAAATCTGTGGAGATGGACCATCTGCACCTGTGGCAAATTTGAGGGGAGACCATAGTAATATCAGTGTGGGTGAATGAGCTATGGGTAGAAAAGTGGGTGGGAGACCCGTCGTTTAAAATAATTAAATTTGTTTGATATATTGCTTTTTCTATATTTCTTCCACGGGAGTTAACAGAAGGGGCCCCCCAAAGGGGACTCCAAGCGTTCGCGTCAGTTGTAAGCAGCACTGGGTTTTGCGAGGTTTTTACTATTGAAACTATATCATTGGATGAAAAACTTTGGGATGGTGGAATATAGACATTGATTATTGTAAACGTTGGGTTCGTATTGATTAAGATAGAGTCGGATAGTATGGAAGAGTTCGTTTGAATATATTCATGGGGTAGGCTACGTTTAACAAGAAAGCCAATTCCTTGTTTACTTGTAGTGTTTTCAGGTAGGTTTTTAAAGTAGCCTATGTAGGACTTTGGGGGTTTGATGTTAGGGTGCTGGTAGGAGAGGTGGGTTTCTTGGAGACATATAACATCTGGATTCTGTAAATTAATTAAGATAAGTAGTTCGTGATAATTATTTATGAAGCCATTAAGGTTCCATTGAACTATGGATATGGACATTCGAAATAAAGTTATGACAGATGTTATATGTTTTCAGGTTATGGAGTAGGAAATCTTGATTAGGAATCACGTTTTCCCATATCCCATATCATCATCTGATATGCTGGAAGTAGAGGGATATTTGTTTTTTATATTGTTTTTGTGTTTTAGTATTTTTAGTGCTAGGTTTGTGCAGTGTGTTGTTCGGTGATGTCTTCGAGAGAAGACGAATATTTGGTAATTGTGTTTGGTGTAGTCGCGGAGCGCGTAATTGTAGATGAGCTTCGACTTGGACCGGCCGAAGAGTTTTGCTCGTTTTTGTTTTGATTTGAAGTCGTTGTAGATTTTGTGTTTTTGGTTGAGCGCGACGAAGCAGTCTCGTTGTGAGTTGTGGGTTCTGAGCTGACAGCGGTAGCGGCGACGTTTGCAAAGCTAAGGTTTGCGTGGGTACGGGTCTGTCGAAATTGAGTTTTTGCTTCTTTGTAACTGCACTTGTTTTTTGTTTTGATACGCAAAATTTCTTTTTGTTGTTTGTACTGTGGGCAAAGGGGGGAGGAGGCCGGATGGTCAGCTCCACAATTTGCGCAGAGCATGCGTGAGCAAGAATTGGGAGGGTGGGGTGGTAAATTGCATGTGACACAAATCGTCGGGTTGTTGCATTTCTTGAAGGTGTGACCTAGGCGCTGGCAGTTTTTGCAACGCATTGGACTTGGGACATATTCTCTAATTTTGACAGAGTGCCATGAAATGTCTAACTTTCTTGGAAGGTTGTACCACTAACCATAGAATACATAGATGCGTCAAACTCAAGATTTTTTGATTACAAACGCTAGCCTGAGCCTGGAACCCCAGAGAACTTCGGCAAAAGCCGAACAGCCTAGAACCCCAGAGAGCGGCCGCAGCGAGAGCGAAAAACGTTTGCTCGCAGCAGTGTCGCTACGCATCGAAATTAATTCAGTCTGCCACAGATCGCAGAACGATGAACGCATGTCTGTGTCGCTGTGTTCTCGTTTTGCATATGTATGTGTACACTCGTCGGTACATGCACAGGCTTCGTAGTGTGTGTGAGACGTGAAGTTGTACAACATCGCATTTCAATCGCTCGCTCGCAGATTTTTTGAGTTTTCGACGAGCTAGTGACAATGCGAGAATGAGATGCGTGCTTAACTACAGAACTCGACGGCACTTCTCAAAGTGTCGACGTGGCTCTGTTGTTAGTGTGCTCGCTTGGCGATCGGACGGCCTGGGTTCGACTCCCATCTTGGTCGAAGTTTTTTTCATAATGCTTTATATATTTTTTTGATACATTTTTATTTACTTTTTATACCCTTGCAGAGGGTATTAGAAAAATTGGTCAGATGTTTGTAACGCACAAAAGGAGACGTTTCCGACCCTATAAAGTATATATATTCTTGATCAGCATGAGAAGCTGAGTCGATATAGCCATGTCCGTCTGTCCGTCCGTCTGTGTGTATGCGTTTTACTCAGAGAGCCGCTTTTTTCATTCTTCTTTATTGCTTATATTATAACTATTTATATTAAACACCTGCATAACAAAGGTCGCCGCTCGAATTCGTTACCGATTGCAATGTACAGTATGAATAGAGTTGCAGGGCAATAAATTTCAAAAAGGAAAAACATTATTGCCAAGTATACTGCAAGGGTATATACATAAACTTCGGCATAGCCGAAGTTAGCTTCTTTGATATTTTTTAATATATATACTTTTTTAATTATATTTACTTTTTTTAATTATATTTCTTTTATTTGTATACTTAATGATATATATTTAATTAAATTCATATTTAATATACTATAAACAATTTTACTAATAAGAACATGGCAACAATAAACATGCAATTGAGGAGTGTTATCTCTTTTGTTTTGGTTTTAGTCGTGCCCCTTCCCTCTTCTTAGTTTTGGCGCGCTTTCTCTATTTGTTTTGATCTACCAATTTTTCTCCTCCTGCTTGCACTATTCTTGACCGCGCTTTTTTCATTCTTCTTTCTTTTGCAAGTGATTTTGCAAAGTGTGGTTGGTGAGTTAGTGTTTAATACAAAAAAAAATAAGCAAATATGAACAAGGTTAGTGATTGTAGGAAAAGTGGGCTTAAGTGTGTTATTAAGTCGTGCCTGAGAAGCCACAGAGATGGCTCAGAGCACTTTCCCGTACGGCTTTTCAAGTTTCCTAAAAACGAGGCTGTCCGTCGTCAAAATGTAATTTGCAATCTGACGTCAATGTTGACAAGGCGTTGATTTGCAACTTACATTTTGAAAAAAAATTTGTCCGCGTAAAATATCTGAAAGCAGGTGCTATACCGTCTCTTCGCTTATTTGAAGAAACCAACATAAAGTTGAATATCTCGGAAAGAGATAATAATTATGATGTGTATGATTTTTGCACAGATTCTGAAATTTTGAATTTTCCAATTGCTGCAACCCAGGTTGACAGCATGGATATTGTTGAAAGTCCAATTATTTATGGAAATAAGAATAATGGCAGCTCTATTGAGACACAAATTAAATTTTGTGCAAATTGCCTTAAAAAAGAGCAAAATGAAGCGTACTACAGAAAAAAGTACTTTGAAATGTCAGAGAATTTAAGAAAAGAAAAACAAAAAGTCAAACTTTTCAATAAAAAAATTCGAAATTTAAGAATTCTTTTGCAAACGGAAAAGGCAAGAAAAATAAAATATCTGAAAGAAAAAAACTCAAACAAAAATATTTTTGAAAAAATGCCTATCAAAGAATTCAAACACGATTTGCACTATGTTACTGAAAAACAAGCAATCGTGGATAGAAGATGAAAAAATAATTGCTCAAAGCATTAATTTTTATTCTTCGAAGGGCTATAATTTTATGCGTGACGATCTTGAGCTAAACCTGCCAAGCAAATCGTCCTTATTAAGATGGGCTCCGGTAAAAAATATGGTTCCGGGCCTTAACGAAAGTTTACTAAACAATTTACATGCTGTTTTTAAAAATATGGACGAAAAGAGCAAGAATGCCGTATTAGTATTTGATGAAATTTCCATTAGAAAAGGGCTGCAATATAATTCCCACCGTGATGAAGTGGAAGGATTTGTGGATGATGGCTACGAAAAAAACTGACGCTTTATGTAAGCAAATATGTGTTTTCATGGTGAGGGGGCTATATGCCAACTGGAAATTTGTGTTAAGCTATGTAGCCGCATCTACTGGACTCTCTGCTCATAAGTTAACACAATTAATGGATACAAATATAAGAGCCGCAAGATCCCTAGGCGTTTTTATAAGAGCAGTAGTATGCGATCAAGGCCCAAACAATCGAGGGGCATTCAATAAACTTGGAATAGTTAACAAAGCACACTATTTTTCTCTGGATGACCAGAAAATATATGGCATATATGATGTTCCCCACCTCACAAAATCCCATTAGAAACATTCTAATGCGAGATTCTATTCAGACTCCTGATGGTACAGTCTCCTGGCATGTAGTGGTGAGATTGCTTGAAATTGACACAAGCAACACTTCTACAAGAATGTGCCCAAAATTAACAAGGAAACACATATTTCCAAATTCTTTCGAGAAGATGAAGGTTAAATATGCAACGCAGGTACTTAGCCAAACAGTATCATCCGCCATTAAAACATTGATTCAACATGGCAAATTTATTGACTGCGAAGATGTGGCAATCGCCACATCTAAATTTATAGAAAAAGTTAATAGGTTGTTTGATTGCTTGAATAGCAGTAATATTTATGATAGAAATCCGAATAAATCAGCGATCCAGAAAGACAGTGACAACCAAAAATACATAATAGAAATGAGAGACTATTTTAAGAAGTGTCTATATCGCAGAAAAGTTTATTGTTTAGATGGAATAGTTCTATCAATAAACGCAATATTAATGCTTACAAGCGATATTTGGAATGAAGGGCACGGAGTATTCTTTTTAATGTTGTCACGTCTAAACCAAGATGCGCTAGAACATCTATTTTACCTAATAAGAAGTAGGGGTGGCACAAACAACAATCCTATGTTATTCGAATTCAATGCAATAATATCAAAAATGTTGTCAATGAAATTAATAACGTCAAAAACGACAACAGGTAATTGCGAGCCAGATGAAGATATGCTAATAAATGTTATTGAAGAAACAAAGCATGAACTGGCAATTGAAAACGTAAATGACCAATGGTTCTATGGTTAGTGGTTGTACAGATCGAAAGTAACAAGGATAACTCCAGTTGGTTTGGGGTGTCCTTCAACAAGTCGGTTAAATTTAAATATGCTTTGCACATTTTGGGACTTAAGTTCCTCTATTATTTCCATGTCGGGAATGTTGTTTAAGTATGGAGCATATATAGTGCCTTTAACGACGTTGAGACCCTCATGCAGTTTGCATGTGATTTCACAAATACCTGGAAGCTGAACGGTTTTAAGTAGCTTGTCGGCAATTTCTTTTGTTTTTAGAAGTAGAAGGTTCACGTCACGGAGGGTCGAGATGGAGAGAATGTCATTGCTGACTCTTTTAAGCTCTCTATGGACTGCAAAGCAAGAGAACTCGGCTAGTGGTTTTTCGGAGTTTTTGGATGCTACTATTAAATATTTTGGGTTGTTTTGATTGATTTCTGGGAGATCTGGAAAATCTATTGGAAGCTGTTGAAAAGGTCTTTTCTTTTTCTTAACGGGGCTATCGCTGAGAAGCAGCGTGACCGAACATGGTATTTTAAATACTTTTGGGTATTTTATCAGCTCTGATTTTGCTCAAAAGTATTTTAATGGTATATAGGTATTTAGTAGCATTTATCTTAGATTTTATGGTATTATATGGTATTTTCGGTTTGGTCACACTTTAACAAATCGAATCAAGTCTTAATTTTGTGATAATCTATTAAAACAAACAAATAGAAAACATAAGTGAACAATGAGCAAAGCTAAGTGGGAGACTATGCCGGAAAATCAAAAATGGCTGGGCAGGAGCGCAAATAAGATGGATGCGCACTGCAAAGCGTGCCAGACGGACATTTTGAGTAGGCTGGCGTCACTTAAGCAGCACGCGGCTACACAAAAACATAAAGATAATATGAAATACTTCTGTGGAAAATCGAAAGGTGAGTTCTTTATATGCTTTTAAATTATATGTAAATAATAACTATTCTTTTTTCAGATTCAATCGTTTTTAAAAGAGTTTGACAACACTCTAGCTACCTCTATCAAAAAGGCAGAAATTATGTTCGCTGCAGCGATTGCTGAACACAACATATCAATGAGAGCAATGGACCATATTAGCGATGTGATCAAGCATGCGTTTCCCGATAATGCCATTGCGCAAGGGTTTTACTGCAAACGCACCAGAACAAATTCGCTTACGTTGTTGGACTGAAATATTATTAATTTTGTAAAATGAAATAAAAAACAAACATTTTTTGCAATGGGAAAAACCTTTTTTTTTCTATATATAGGTAATAAGTCAATTATTATTTTTTACATATTACATATTATAACTTGAATTTCCAGGCGATTTATTTGTTATGGTATTTATAGTGGTATTTTGTAAAATATGAAATAGTATTTTATAGTATATTTTTGAGACCAAATTGGTATTTCTCGTTTGGTCCGGCGCGGTCACGCTGCTGAGAAGGTCAAAGCGATTGCCCCTAAGGTTAGGTGGCCCAGAGTCCATGAAAGAAGTTATATAAAGCACTAACACACACCCGCGGGCAGTTAGTCGCGGACCAGTGAAAAGAAATCAGAAACTCGGTGAGAAGCAGAAGACGATTAGCGAAACGGAGTATTACTAATAAGCGTGCGCACTCGTTGAGAGATAGTCGACGACTGAAGAATAAAATTTTTATATTCATATTTATATTTATTTACATTATATATTTTGGTTTTTAAAAATTTGCCCCTTAGCTCATCCATCGGAGATGTCGATGAAGATTGTGTTGGTGATGGTGATGATGGTGGTGGCGGTGATGGTGCTGCCTTAGCCGCCTTGGCTGGTTTCTTTGGGCGGCTTTGGCCCTGGCCACCAAGTGCATTTAAGGTGTCGGTCTGAAAATGAAGATGAACAAAATTTAGTCCAAATTGATTAAACAAAAAAAAAAAAAAAAAAAACCAAAAATACTAACACAATTTTTAAATATGAAGTTCATCATGAAGCGATCGTGTTAATAAATGTGCTTAGAGCTGGCCATGATACAATTATACAAGGTAGTCCACTCGGCTGCCGAATTCGTTCGGTTTTTGGTCCCTTATTTTCAGTGCGTGCCTGCTTGTCGAACTGAAAGGTTGTGTGCGGACGTTTTCTTTTAGAGCGTTTACCCTTCAGTGGTCGCAAGACCCAAATAAATATTTTAAAGAGTGGAGGAAAAAGGGCAGTTTTTAATGCAGCCGACATGTCTGTACGTATATTCTTTAGAATTAAGAGCCTAAACAAAAGAATAGCTGTTAAACAAAAAAAACAAAGAATAATGTCAAATTCAAAACTAATAAAAATTAAATTATAAAAACTACAACTCTTGTCATAACTAAGGAAACTTTTAGGCCCATGCACCATGCGCGGGTTAATCGACGCACTGTGTAGTCGTTTCACTCACACTCACTATACAACGCTCTTTCACTCGCACTCACTATACAACGCTCTTTCACTCGCACTTATATTAAGGGACTATGATTTTGCCGAGTGGACTACCTTGTATAATTGTATCATGGAGCTGGCAATGCTTGCAATTTATCGAAAGCTATTTATTATCGATACTTTGGATATCGATATTTTGATTGGTCGCCGAACTTTTTGAGTCGAATTGGAATATTTAATTGAAAGTTGTCCAAATATTTTGCCATGATCTTCATAGTGAACCAGTCCCATAATCTCTTGCTTTTGGTCATTAAATTTAAAAGATTTTATTTGAATTTTGTATGGCGCCAAATACTTTTCGCTCATTTTGTGGGGTGGGCAAAATGACATGTGATGAGTGGCAAATTGAAAAAATGGCTGAGCGAATTGACATTGAACAAAATTTGTCGGAAAAATAAAAATATTGATAATTAAGGTCATTTGGTGCGGAGGTTCGGCCCGTGTCGGTCATTTGTTTTTTTTTTTTTGGTAATTTTATTGGGGCAAATCAATATATAGGCGCATTTATATGATACGTTTATATCAAATCTACAGGGGCTCAAATCCTGGCGGAGGCAAAATTTTTTTTAGTTTTTTTTTTAGCTGTTTTGAAAAGATAGGAAGGAAGTCAATTAGAGACAGGTCAATATATATATATATGCATTTACAAAGAAAAAATAATAAAAACGAATATATTGGTCCGCATGTATATGATATTCTATATAAAATATGTCGAGGCTCGAACCCAGCGAAGGATAAATTTTTTTTGGTATAAGAATTTATTTTTTGCTTCTAATTTCTTTCTCGCATTAGAGAAAGCTTTTTTTTTTGTAATAGTGTAAAAGAATGTGTCTAAATAATAAAAGAAATAAACTACGAAAAAACAATGGTGATTCAAATGGGCATACATTGGTGCAAGCCATATTTGTTTGCAGCAAATTTGTTTGCAATTGCACGACCATATGTACATATATATGTCTACGTAAAACCAGATTTAACAATTACATATTTCATTAACCTTAATCAAATTTTTTTGGTAAAGTCTACATATGTAAGTATATATTATATCTTGAATCTTGTTTCTCAAAAATTCTTATTAAGTAAAATCACAATTTATTGGTGGAGTCGTACCACTATAACAAACCCCCTAGTTAAGCGAACCTGTATTTGCCTAATCCCCCTATCACAGCGATGCTTGAGCGGCGAAATGTTGGAAACATATTTTCACGCAAAAGGTACCCCCACATTTATGCATTTTTCTCGAAAACGTTACGAGGAATTTCAATGAAACTCTCTGAACATATTCCAAAAAGTCATGCCTAAATTCTGGCATTCAATCTTAATTGAGCCGTTACCATATAGTCGAGTTTTTGCCCGATAAAGTCGGCGTAATTATACCCTTGCAGAGGGTATAATAAAATTGGTCAGATGTTTGTAACGCACAGAAGGAGACGTTTCCGACCCTATAAAGTATATATATTCTTGATCAGCATAAGAAGCTGAGTCTTTATAGCCATGTCCATGTCTGTGCGTATGCGTTTTACTCAGCCTTCTTAAAAGCTATCGGGCTGAAATTTTTTTCTGTGCTTTTTATTACTTTCATGAGATCGAGTTTGAAAATCTATCAAATCAGACCACTATATCATTAAGCGACATAAAAAAATCGGTGAAGGAGCAGCATCAATAGTAAAGTTTGATAGCCAAGATTTTATACAAGAAACCTTGGCCATAGGTACCATGCACATATTCAAAATGCGGTTTTGCACTGCACAATGCAAAATTTTATATCATTTGCAATGCAGCTACTAAGTTTGGAATACCTTATAAGCATTTCCATTTTGCGAATAAATCTTCCCAGTTTTATGCCTCTCTTATCTTTAATTACACTGTGTTTTAGCGTCTTAAAAGATTATTCTATTGGAGCATTGCTGGGTCCATTGGATCTATCAATATAAATACCCAGTGAAATCAGACAACTTGTGCCATTTTGGAGTTATAATATATACATATATGTATATGTTGGTCCTCTTTTTCTGGCAGTTCATAAATCACACTCATGACATCGGATAAAATATCACTGAAACGTTTTCGTAACCTACTATTCACAGCAATGGTTTTCAATATATCTCAACGAAACCTTCTTTGCGGAATTGTAGTTTGCATTGGTTAAGAAGGGGTCGGAACCGATATACATGTGGAGACCGGGAAACACAAGGACAAAACAGAAATCTGTTCTCCTGCCTTCTTACGCTTTCGAGACTCAGTCAGTAACGTTAAACTACTAAACTGAGACTCGACAGCTTTAAACTCTTGCGAGAGTTTAAGAAAACTGGCGGACAGACTCATTAGGTTATCTTTTGTTTGCCGCATGAAAAGTTCCATTTCATCTTCCACGATCCGGCATGACTCACATCCCCATTTGAGACCCTTTTTTTGATCTAAAAGATCCTTTACCCTGCATGTAAAGCCGGCGCACTTAACATGTACTGTAGTTTTACACAACCAACAGTAAATAAAACTATTCAGGGGTGGGGCGGGCTGCAAACAATTTTTAACCGAACAGACATTATGAGTTAATAAGATGAATTAGTAACCAAACAAATAAAAATGAGAAATGTATTGGTATTAAAATATATAACTCACTCTGAGATCCAGAAATGATAAGAAAGCGAGATATTGAGGGTGCACAAGGGTTAAAAGAGAAAGAGAGCACTGACTAAGTGTTATAGAGTCTAAATTACAGACACCCAACAGACTGCAGTATGAGCGCAAATAACGGCGACGAGTGAGACGAAAACGAGGGGGAAAAAAAAGTTAAAGAGCGCGAGCGCGCGAGCTAGAAATCACAATAACAAAAACACTGCAACAAGAAGTCACAGAAATTGCAAGACAAGAACAAATGAGCGTTGCTTGTGATTTGCAAGAAAAAAAAAAAAATGAGATTAAGGTGGAAAAGAGAGAAAGAAAAGAAAACCAACAAAGGTTATAAACAGAATTAAAGTTGTTAAAAATTATTAAAACAAACACACAAAAACGCAAACGAGTGATATGGTGCAAGTTAGATTTAATATTATAATATAATTTTCGATCGCGATGCCGATAAAACAAAATAAAAAATTATAAAATCAGTTAAAACGCGGGAGCTTAAAAAAACACGTCAGTCTTCCTCGAGAGCGTTGCTCTATTGTTTCATTAACTGATGAAGTCGGTGATCAAAATATCTAGAGCATGTCGCAGGGTCTGAGCGGATCAACCGTGCTTTTTCTGATGCTGACAGATTCGATGCATCCTTTTCACTAATAATTCTTTTGTCTAAAAGAAGGGATAGAATTACCAGAAGTTCATTCCATTTGGTCTCGGCCGCTGAGAGAGTAATGAAAAAAGTTGGCAGTCCAAACTGGCGCATCATAGCTAAAACTTTTTTCTTTTCCGCCTCCCAATATGCTGGAGAGGAACGCAAGCCTTTAAGAAGAGGATATCCATCGTCATGCTGGAACAGGCTATTGACGAAGGATTCATCTATCATGTTAGCCGCGGTTACATGCGCCGTGCCTGATTTTTTCCTAAGGCAAATAGAAATGACATTTTTTATGGGAGTCATTTCGTATCGTTTGTACATGTACAAAATTTTTGGTACCTTTGCGCAGCGTCGCACAGTGGGGCCTTCTGGCATTTAGCATTGCAAAAATCATAGCGTCTAAACCAATAAAGCGATTTCAAAAATTTAAAAAGCATATGATAAAGAATACCTTAAGCTTCAAAATGAATGTTTGCTGGGTGGTCGTGGTGCTGTAATATTCAAGGTCAAAGTCGGGGTCAAAATATTTCCAAGCATGTTTTTCCTTTAAAAATGGATCGAAACCCGGTTTTTTTAATCACAAATGGAATTTTTCATTGTTTTAGACGACTATGTAACATTTTTTAATGTTTTAATTTGATTTTTTAACATAATTCCAAAAAGAAAAAAAAAATTTTTTAAATTTTTTTTTTTAGGTTAACTTTGAAAATTTGCTATTGATGGCTGATTTTCTTCAAAATAATTTTCAATATTTACATCAGTATCTAATAAACTCAACATTTCGGGACTATAGTTGCTATTTTCCAAATCCTTTCGTGATCGCACGTGTCTCAGTGATGCAATAAGTGGGTCCGAAGAGGCTGCTAGCATGTTAAAAAGGTCTTCATTTTGTCTAACACGAGAAGTTTTTAATGTATTAGTGTATCTGAACCTTTTGTAGTCCTTGTTTTTACATTCCTGTGCTTCTTCGAATAGCTCTCCAAGTGGTAAACACGGATATTCTATTAAATCCTTTCCGTGAGCCAAAATCCTATGTACAGTTGGGGTAAGTTTTTTTTGCGGATACAATTCACTCAAAAGATGAGCAGTCTTGGAAGTATATTCGTCAAATTTTTCGAATGAAACGCCCATCTCCTTCAGCAATCCCATTTCAAAATCATTTAAGTTTTCACACTCGTGGAAAACTTTTAAAATTCTTTCATTCTTTAACAACATTTTTGCACAATTAAATAAAACTGTCTTGAATTATATTGACAAATACTATTCAGTCCTGATTTAAGGTGTTTCCACTTATGATGTTAAAAATAAACTGTCGCAAACGAGAGGAATAAGTAGCTCTTTATGTGCTATTTTTTTAATTAACTAGGTAGAACGAAAAATCTGTATTACCCTTTTTGTATTAATTAGGTAAAAAACTTAATATTTACAACCAATTAGGTAAACGGAACTAAAAACGACCAACCTACAACTAGGGCAAATTTTTCATCAACTTAAATAACATTTACCTGTCTTGTCAGTTTTTCCAAAGCAGGTAATTAGCAATTTAATATTGTAGAAAGGCATATATATATAAACAGGTAGTATTTGCAAAACAGCATTACGCAATGTTATCATTTAAATACAAAGAAGCTACAGGCCAATACGCATGCGCTCTTCTTCTTCCTTATACCTGCAGCGCATTTTTTAGGCTAGGTTGCCTTAGTTTTATGGCTTACGCATCGCTGTCGCAGGTCTCCGCATATTGGGTGTAGTGTATGTAGTCAGGTAGTGATACTAGGTGATACTTGTTAGTTGTATTCCACCAAAGTTCAAAAAATGCCAATATTTAGTACATTTTTTAAACGCTTCTAGTTCAATAACAATTTAAGTAATAATTAAAATTTATGAAACATGCTATTAATAAAGAACATACTTTTCAGATAAAACCAAAAAATCCAAGATCGATTGTTGAAATCGCCCAATATTCAGTTTTAAAGTTGCGATTTTTTTTTAAAATTAGCATTTTTCCTTTTCACTAAAAATGTCTCAACTTTGGGCGCCTCTAGCACCCATGAATCTCAACCGATTTCAAAAAATTTTCGGATTCATAATCTCTGAAGTATTTCCTATCGATTGCATATATCATTTCAAACGCGATCATGAAAAAACGTATTTTTGCAACGCTATCCGAGCAGAGGCCCAACTGTGCGTCGTTCGTAGTATCGAAGTTGAGACTTTGCTTTGCGACCATATGTTGTTTTTGCCTTGAAAATTTGTCCGCATGAAATGGATGGAAATGACAACTTGTGAGGAATATTATAAATGATAATAATATACCACACAACAAACTAGCAGCAAAGCAATTCAACGGTGTAAATAGTGCACCAGATGCAAGATACAGCCGAGACACAAACCAAATGAGGATATACGACCAAGCTCGTTACTGGTCGATCGAACCAGTTCAAGGCAAATGCGGCAAGCGGGAAGATGTGTGGGAAGCATAATGCAAGAAGTCGGCAATTACATATACGAGGTACGACATACGATACGGCTACGATCAAACACGATCGATCGAACCGCACGCAGCCAATGGCAATTTCGTACAAGCGGGAAGATGCGTGGGAGGCATAATAGCCGAAATCGGCTGTGTAAGAGCAAATAAATGCAAGCGAAAAAGGGCATTGGCCCAGTGAGACAATTTAAGAGCATAAAGAGGCCATAGAGATGCATGCATTAACATACAATGCATGTGCAAATACGCTGAATAAGCATACACCCACAATACACGTATACTATGCGTGTATGACCGCGAGAGATAGTACCGGTGGACAATGGGTGCTCTCTGCCTACGTCACACATAAGAGGTCAAAAGCGGTGAGAGCATGAACTGCCGAAATTATGCGAACAAAAGTGAGGGCTAAGCAAGCCCACGAGACGGGTGCGGGGAATGCATGGTGCCGAAACAAAGCCAAGTGTGGGCCATGTTAATAAAACGCGAGTAGGGGGGAAAGTGAGAACATGTAAAAACGATAATGGTTTGTGGATTGAAAAAGGGAATATGCAAGCCGAAGGGGGAGGGATGAGCAATGGGGAAGCCCTCTATCTAATAGATACGATGCGTGCATTTGGATTGCGATTTAAATAAAAGCAATCAACATTATACATATATTAAGTTAATCAGGCTAATTAGTATTAAATGACAGATTAAGTAAGTACAACGCATAGTTATAATATGGGAATAATTTGAGCAAAGTTGGGTATGACAAGCGGATTAAGGGGAGCGACGGTCGACGGCAGAAAAAAGGGAAAGCAGAGAAAGTAAACGGGATACGTATGGCGGCCAATGGGAAGGCGACGCCAACATAAGAAAGTGATGCAAATCGATATGTACAAGCGAGGAAGACAAGGACAAGGAATAAATGGGCGCGCAGCCACAGAGACAGATGCGCCAAAGATTTACGGGACTTTCACCACGCATAGCAACAAGTGGATGCGTGGGTGAAAGCAGAGGGCCGATGGAAATGTACCAGCTGTATAGCGGTACTACACCAAGCTATTGCTGAGGCCGCGGGAGCTGCCTATATAAAGGCAACGCCCATCAAGAAAGATCATCAAGTCATCAGATTATCAAGTCAACAAGTCGTGATCAACCAAGGGAGTTTTTAAGGCCTTACGAGTAACCTTAAAAATTCATACTAATGAAACAAAACGAGTAAAAGGATCAAGAAAGTCAGAATAATTTAAGAAGGCCTTACGAGTAACCTCTCAAATTATCCTATAACCAGCAAGTCCTTGGAATAGGACTAGAACACCGTGCCCAGGTATATCGTGACGAATACCAATTGCTGCGAGAACTCTGCCCTACAACAAACGGCCACAGGATTTATCCTATCCAACCAAGCCCATAAACAGTCATAAATAAACATACCACAAGAACTAATAATTAAACAAACGTGTTCTAATTTCACCGGGGCACAAAATAAATTTTGTTGTGCCGAACCTAGCCCAAGAGATAGCATAGATATCCCAAGGGACGAGAAAGGATCGTTACAAACTCTTCAGCATCTTCCTGTATCGTCATGTCTACAGGTCGACGGCCTTCACCGGGAGCCATTGCTATTCTTGCAATAATTGCATTTTCAACGGGCTCATTTTCCAGCAAAGTTTCTTGACCACCGGGATTTAAATTGTCTTCTTCCTCGTTGCCCTCTGGTTCAGGGTCGATTTCCATTTGTTCGGCAAGAAGTTGCTCCACAATTGGGCGATCTCGGTCATCAGCAATAAATGGAACTTCCTCGTTATTTTCGAGTTCGCCAAGCCAGTTAGGTACGACAGAAATACCATGCTTTTGGTATAGCTCCGTGCTTTCCAAAAATGTTAATGCAGCCATAACTTTGTCTGGTCGAATAGTCTCAGTCATGAAACTGTGTCTGTACTCTAGCTTCCGCTTTAGGAGTATTTGCACCACATGGGTGTTATCAAAGGTGCGTGGCAGAGCTGATACTGTATTCGTTGACTACTACATTAACTACTGCTCCTCCTACTGCGCACTGCCTTTCGTAGCCTAGGTAAATTATTCGCATAAATGGTATCAGTGGCAAAATAAATCATTCTTTTAAGCA
This sequence comes from Drosophila insularis, assembly GCA_018903935.1. Classification (NCBI taxonomy): domain Eukaryota; kingdom Metazoa; phylum Arthropoda; class Insecta; order Diptera; family Drosophilidae; genus Drosophila; species Drosophila insularis. Next base: position 117,284 of record JAEIFP010000187.1, on the reverse strand, counting down.
TGATATATCAATCAAGCATTCGGGAGTTTCAGCGAAAGCCAAACCTTCTGAAAGACATAAATTTTGAATTTTTTTCAGTATTCATTGCTCTGTGGCAGGTAGAGCAAAATAAATAAGTGTCATTTTTGGGAAGGGAACATATAGAACGCTTTGGAAATATCCAAATGGGGAAACTTAAAACAAATTTGATTTTTGCACAAACTCTTTACGTAATGTTTAAACCAGAGGTCCGGGGCTAACTTCGGCGATGCCAAAGTTTGTATACCCTTGCAACTTCACACATACCAATTTTCTTGAACTCTAATTGTAGTAAATAAAACAACAGGAGTCACTTTTTTTCACCGATCGTTCTTATGGGAGCTGTGTGATATAGTCACCCGATCTTCATAAAAATTGGCACAGTCATTGATAGGTATATTACACTGATAAATATTCATTTTTATGACAATTTCGTGAAATGTAACGAAGTTATTGACAAAGTCACTGTTTTTGACCGATCGTTCCTTTGGGAGCAATATGATATAGTCATCCGATCTTGATTAGTTAGTTATAAGTGTGATAAACTCACCAATATTAAATTTCACGACAGTAGTTTAGAAAATAACGAAGTTAATGCGAAAAGTCACTGTTCGTGATTTTGCCGTTTGTGTGGGAGCTATACGATATCCGATCCCGCTTAATCCGAGATATACAAACTGTGCAGTATACGCAAGCCTACATGCAAAATTTTAACTCTGTAGCTCTTACGGTCTGGGAGGAGTTCGCGTTAATCCAGACGGACGGACGGACGGACATGGCTGTATGGACTCGTCTCGTCCTGCTGATCAAAAATATATATACTTTATATGGACAGGATGCTTCGTTCTATGCGTTGCACACTTTTGACCAAAATTAATATACCCTTCTTGCAAGGGTATAAAGATGTACCACCACAGCTCCTGCATATTTCCGTAGGGGCCATCTTGATATTTCTTAGGTACGCCATACCGTACATCAACGGTATTTCTTTGCTGCTGTGTCTACAAGACTCTTTGTTCCTGCATCTCTTCAGGGGACATTGCAGCTCTGACGTCTCTATTTGGGACTCCGCAGCTCGATTCTGAGAGTTTTACCGAAAGTTTGTCACTCGTGCTTCGTTCAGATCCTGTATCTGTTGAGCCAGAATTCGAGCTTGCTTTCGAGTAACTCTTCTTTAAGACGAATTGTCTGTACTCCTGATTCTCTCTGCAAGCAGCATGTTAAGCAGTGTTAGCCTCCTGCTGTATCGAAGCATACACATGATTTTGGCAAGCAACAAAGCGGGCTTCTGCATCCCGTTCGCGCTCTCCTTGCCTGTACTCATCATCTTGGCGTCGAACAATATGCTGAGCAGTATTGGCCTGCTGTTCCTGCTGTCTGTAGGCTCGACGACTAGCACGTGCCAATGCATCTTGCCTACGATCTCGTTCCCGCGATCCCAAATCATTTTGCCGATTATTTGCTATGCGTTGCGTATTTTTTTGGCGAACCTCGTTGTCATTTTCTTGGCGGTAGGTAAGAGTCCGATTTGCAGCTTCTCGTCGTCGTTGCTCAGCAGATTTTCTCGACAAGCGAGGCATTTTAGAACCTTAAAATTATGCTATATTATAAAAAATTTGTTTAAAAAAGGTATATAATATATTCTGAAAGCAAGATATTATGCAATAAGTTAGACAATATGTTTAATAGTTAGGAATAGAGAAGTCGTGACAAAGACTAGTACAAACGCAAACAATTAATTGGCGTTGTTTTCCAAAACTTCGTCGTCAAAAAGTAGCACTCACTTCACTTTTCAAAAACACAAATTAAAAAGAAATTTAAAAGTTTTTGTTTCTTGTTTAAAATTAATTGGAAAAAGAGCAATTATTCATTCTTGTTCGTTTTTTAAAGCGATCAGCCGAAGCTATTTGTCAGCTATTTTTTCATCACTAACAAAAATTTCTCATTAATTTTAACCGCGATAAAAAGAGGAGAAACCGCGTAACACCTGGTTGGAAGATCCATCGTTTAGGCATTGGTTAACAATAGATCCGAACGATGAGTCGAAGTGTTGTTGTTATTGGTGATGCCCAATTCAGCTTGTTGCTGGACGAAAGTACTGATGTCAGTGTTTGCACGTCTCTTAGTAAGTTAAAAACAAAATTTATGAATTAATATATTGGGCAAACCATGTGAATAGGACTTCCAGGTAGAAGAAAATAATAACCCGATCTTCATTCTTTGAATTTAAAATATGAACTGATTTTATTTATCAAAGTGTTGTGTATATAAATGAACTCTTAGCCTCTAGGAGGCAGCGCCGTTCTTATAATCTTAAGTGTTTTTCAACAGAGTGTGAATGCATGTTTTGTTTGGTTTTCAAGCAATACTTGTCATATGAATCTTTATTTATTTTTTTTTTTTTTTGTTTTTTTATTTATTTATTAACGTCAACCAACACAGCAGTCGACGAAAAAGCTTAAGCTAAAGACAGATAGTAATTAATTGAAAAAGGTAGCTTAGCTTTATACACAACTAAACATCCCCGACCCGGTGGAGGTGATTTATTTGCATAAGGTGCCAGCTATGCCCCGATTCACAGCCAATGTGGTCAGGGATGAGTTGCAGCCAATCCAAGTCCAGAATATATTTAGCGGTTTCGTTATAGATGATTGAAAAGTATAGCGCGAAGAGAAGTGACAGAAAGATGGGAAGAGATAAGGTGAGAAAAGTTGTTAAAAGATTGGCAGAGAACACGAAAAGGTTCGTGAAGAGAGTAGTTAGTCAGACATCTACTAAGGAAAATAGGAAAAAAGTTTCTGGTCCGACGTAAGGGAACACAAAAATATAGCGTATCTAGTAAATTAGTAGAAATGACTTCGCCGTTGACTAGTTTATGGAGAAAGAGAATGCCAAAAACGAGCCTACGGTTGTAAAGTGAAGGAAGATTAATAAGAAGAAGTCTGTCAGAATAAGAAGGTAGGCGAAGACTCGGGTCGCAATTAAGACCGCGTAACGCAAACTTAAGGAATTGCTTCTGTACCGATTCAATACTACGCTGGTGAACATCATATTGCGGGTTCCACACTGGCGAGCAATATTCGAGAATAGGGCGAACTAACGAAGTGTATAAAACCTTTGTTACATAGGGATCATCAAATTCTTTGGCCCAACGTTTAATAAAGCCAAGAAGGCTGCATGCTCTATTGACAATTGAAGAAATATGAACATTAAATGAAAGTTTTGGGTCAAACATAACGCCTAAGTCTTTGAAGGATGGTACACAATCTAACAGAACAGACTTAATAGAGTAATGAGCTAGGAACGGAGACAAACGACTGAAAGTCATAAAAGAACACTTAGAGGCATTAAGGTGTAATTTATTAACGTGGCACCAATCACAGAACGCATCGAGATCTGATTGCAAGTACTGTTGGAAAGAAGGATCATTATAGGAATAACAAATCTTGACGTCATCCGCAAACATGAGCACGCATGAGTGAACCAAGGCCAAGGGTAAATCATTTATAAACAGTGTAAATAACAGTGGGCCCAGATGACTGCCTTGGGGTACACCTGACGTAACTTGAACAGTTTTAAAACGAGGAACGAAAAGACACCTTTTGGGTTCTGCCAATAAGATACGACTTTAACCAACCCAACAGTTTTGGGGAAAAACCCATGATGTTAAGTTTCGCGAGAAGCATAGAATGATCAACCGTATCGAAAGCCTTACTAAAGTCAGTATAAATAACATCAGTTTGACACTTTTTACGGAAGCCATGGTGTACAAGGGTAGTCAATTCTAAAAGGTTAGTAAGCGACGAACGACCTTTCATGAAGCCATGCTGACAAGGAGAAATAGTCGATCTGGATAGGTGTTGAAGGGAAGACGTAATAATTTTCTCAAACAGCTTTGGTATTGCCGAAAGTTTGACAATGCCAAGGTAGTTAAAAACATCCGATTTGCTACCCTTTTTAAAAAGCGGAATAATAAAAGACTCCTTCCAAATATCGGGAAAGCTACAAGTCTCACTCGATATAAAGAATAACCGAGATAAAGGCTTAGGTATATTATCAGGCCCGGGTACGAAGGAAGACTTCATAGATGATAAGCTAGAGGTAATACAGTCTTCAGTAATACTAGGAAAAAACATACAATTTAAATGTGGGATTGAAAAGGGATAGGGTGTGGGATCCGAAACTGTAGTAAAATAAGTCGACTGAAAGAATTTAGCAAACAGATCTGCAATATCTGAGTCATTATTAGCAGTCTGGTCATTAAGTCTGAAGGTGGAAGGTAGTACATTAGAGCGTCTTTTGGAATTAACAAAGTTGTAAAATCTTTTGGGTTTCTTATAAAATTCAACCTTACAGCGAACGATATAATTATTGTAGCATTGAGTGTTTAAAAGACAAAATTGAGTGGCTATACAGTAATTTGCATAGTCAAGTCGCGAACCAGTTTTTATAAATCTTTTAAAATATCTGGATTTAATGTTACGGAGATTAGAGAGCCTACGTGTGAACCAGACTGGCGCGCTGGAGACGGAAAGAATAAGGAAAGAATTCAAATGATATAGCGGACATTCAAGTAGGCAATCAGGAAAAACATGTTGAGATGAAGATTAAGAAAGATAGATTATCATCAACAAGCCAAGAAATATTAGGCAAGTTGAAATCACCTAAAACTATAAGGAAATCACGATCTTTAAGACGACTAAAAATAGTTTGCAAAGCATCAGCATGGTGCATGTAGGTCATGATATCTGAAGCTGGAGGAATATATGAACAAGAAATATATAAGCTAAAGTTGGAACATGTAACTTCGACGCAAATAAACTCAACACCAAAGGGCAGATCAATCGGCACAACATTTGAACACAGATTCGAGTTGATCAAGCCTATAAGAAATAAAGTTATTAGAAAGAATTTCGTTAGTTGAGACAAGTTGAGACAAGTTTCAGAAAAAGCTAAAATGTCAGCCGAAAAGGTTTGGCTATCACAGTACAGTTTTGAGAGCTTTGTAAGAAGTCCTCTTACATTTTGATAATGAATGCAAAGGCTAGACGTTATTAGTTTTTTCAAGCAGAAGATAAATTAGGAAGGTGGACAGGCAACGGTCGGGAGCGCTTATTGGGCGTAAACTCGTGTACAACTAGGCCCTCTGGCCAGAAATTAGTGTCAACCATAGCTGAAAAATACTCATTTGGTACTGTAATTTTAAAAGAGGAGATTTCGCGAGGCCTAGAAAACTTAAACTTTTGAATTAAAACCGTAGCAGGGCATATATTACCAATGTAAGCTGCCACAGACGACTCAGAAGTATCTGGAGCAAGCCTAGAGATAAATAATTGTTTGCGATGAGGCACTACAGTTAGTGGAGGCGGAGGAGCATTGGGATCCGCAAGTGATTGAGAGCCAGCATGATCCTGTGATTGATCAGAGTTCCCGTGAGGGATAGATTGAGGTACACCAGGGCTTGTATCTGAAAAGAAGAGCATAAAGAGGGACAAGAAGATGGTGTAGGCGAAAGTAAAATGGGAGACGATGTAATAGAGAGTGCTGGCGACTGCTTACGAGGCAACTCAAGGGTACATTTCTTGGGTAACTTCTCAGAAGGTGGATTAAACTTAAATTGCGACAATAAATGTACGCTAGATTCACACTCGTTAGACAGCTGTTTGGCCAGTTTGTTTAAAGAAAGAAACTTTAAACGAAGATCCCTATACATACGTCTAAAATCAAGCTGCTGGCTGGCACAAGATGAGCAAGTCCAGCGCATTAAGCCAAGCTTAGGCTTAGACACAGACAAACCAGAAAATTTGTCGTAGTCGCGGCCATTGAAGCCAGCACATTTTAAGTGAATAAGATTATCGCAGAGCCAACACGATATTGCTCTATACTGATCATCAAAACGATCAGAATGCTTGCAAGTAGGTAGACAACAAGCCATTGAAACGCCAAAAGGAACACAAGGCAAAAATATATACAAAATTTAAAATTTAAATACAAAGCACTAAGATAATTATCGATATAAAATCAATAAATACAAATAAAACAAAGAGACAGCTAGAGTACACAGCACAAGAAAGAGTGCAAGAACAGTTAAAAGCCAAGCTTTGAGAGGCGGCGCACAGTTGGGCCTCTGCTCGGATAGCGTTGCAAAAATACGTTTTTTCAGGATCGCGTTTGGCAAAAATGATATATGCAATCGATAGGAAATACTTCAGAGATTATGAATCCGAAAAATTTTTGAAATCGGTTGAGATTCATTTTTAGTGAAAAGGAAAAAATGCTAATTTTTAAAAAAAATCGCAACTTTAAAACTGAATATTGGGCGATTTCAACAATCGATCTTGGATTTTTTGGTTTTATCTGAAAAGTATGTTCTTTATTAATAGCATGTTTCATAAATTTTAATTATTACTTAAATTGTTATTGAACTAGAAGCGTTTAAAAAATGTACTAAATATTGGCATTTTTTGAACTTTGGTGGAATACAACTAACAAGTATCACCTAGTATCACTACCTGACTACATACACTAGTTAGGTGAAATATTTACCTATCAGATGTATATGGTCCCAATATGCGGAGACCTGCGACAGCGATGCGTAAGCCATAAAACTAAGGCAACCTAGCCTAAAAAATGCGCTGCAGGTATAAGGAAGAAGAAGAGCGCATGCGTATTGGCCTGTAGCTTCTTTGTATTTAAATGATAACATTGCGTAATGCTGCTTTCTACAATATTAAATTGCTAATTACCTGCTTTGGAAAAACTGACAAGACAGGTAAATGTTATTTAGGTTGATGAAAAATTTGCCCTAGTTGTAGGTTGGTCGTTTTTAGTTCCGTTTACATAATTGGTTGTAAATATTAAGTTTTTTACCTAATTAATACATAAAACATCTCGTGAGGATATTCAGAGCAGGAAGGAGATTATACAAGCTGAATTCTCTCGCAAGCTGGGACCACTAACCATAGAACCATTGGTCATTTACGTTTTCAATTGCCAGTTCATGCTTTGTTTCTTCAATAACATTTATTAGCATATCTTCATCTGGCTCGCAATTACCTGTTGTCGTTTTTGACGTTATTAATTTCATTGACAACATTTTTGATATTATTGCATTGAATTCGAATAACATAGGATTGTTGTTTGTGCCACCCCTACTTCTTCTTAGGTAAAATAGATGTTCTAGCGCATCTTGGTTTAGACGTGACAACATTAAAAAGAATACTCCGTGCCCTTCATTCCAAATATCGCTTGTAAGCATTAATATTGCGTTTATTGATAGAACTATTCCATCTAAACAATAAACTTTTCTGCGATATAGACACTTCTTAAAATAGTCTCTCATTTCTATTATGTATTTTTGGTTGTCACTGTCTTTCTGGATCGCTGATTTATTCGGATTTCTATCATAAATATTACTGCTATTCAAGCAATCAAACAACCTATTAACTTTTTCTATAAATTTAGATGTGGCGATTGCCACATCTTCGCAGTCAATAAATTTGCCATGTTGAATCAATGTTTTAATGGCGGATGATACTGTTTGGCTAAGTACCTGCGTTGCATATTTAACCTTCATCTTCTCGAAAGAATTTGGAAATATGTGTTTCCTTGTTAATTTTGGGCACATTCTTGTAGAAGTGTTGCTTGTGTCAATTTCAAGCAATCTCACCACTACATGCCAGGAGACTGTACCATCAGGAGTCTGAATAGAATCTCGCATTAGAATGTTTCTAATGGGATTTTGTGAGGTGGGGAACATCATATATGCCATATATTTTCTGGTCATCCAGAGAAAAATAGTGTGCTTTGTTAACTATTCCAAGTTTATTGAATGCCCCTCGATTGTTTGGGCCTTGATCGCATACTACTGCTCTTATAAAAACGCCTAGGGATCTTGCGGCTCTTATATTTGTATCCATTAATTGTGTTAACTTATGAGCAGAGAGTCCAGTAGATGCGGCTACATAGCTTAACACAAATTTCCAGTTGGCATATAGCCCCCTCACCATGAAAACACATATTTGCTTACATAAAGCGTCAGTTTTTTCGTAGCCATCATCCACAAATCCTTCCACTTCATCACGGTGGGAATTATATTGCAGCCCTTTTCTAATGGAAATTTCATCAAATACTAATACGGCATTCTTGCTCTTTTCGTCCATATTTTTAAAAACAGCATGTAAATTGTTTAGTAAACTTTCGTTAAGGCCCGGAACCATATTTTTTACCGGAGCCCATCTTAATAAGGACGATTTGCTTGGCAGGTTTAGCTCAAGATCGTCACGCATAAAATTATAGCCCTTCGAAGAATAAAAATTAATGCTTTGAGCAATTATTTTTTCATCTTCTATCCACGATTGCTTGTTTTTCAGTAACATAGTGCAAATCGTGTTTGAATTCTTTGATAGGCATTTTTTCAAAAATATTTTTGTTTGAGTTTTTTTCTTTCAGATATTTTATTTTTCTTGCCTTTTCCGTTTGCAAAAGAATTCTTAAATTTCGAATTTTTTTATTGAAAAGTTTGACTTTTTGTTTTTCTTTTCTTAAATTCTCTGACATTTCAAAGTACTTTTTTCTGTAGTACGCTTCATTTTGCTCTTTTTTAAGGCAATTTGCACAAAATTTAATTTGTGTCTCAATAGAGCTGCCATTATTCTTATTTCCATAAATAATTGGACTTTCAACAATATCCATGCTGTCAACCTGGGTTGCAGCAATTGGAAAAATTCAAAATTTCAGAATCTGTGCAAAAATCATACACATCATAATTATTATCTCTTTCCGAGATATTCAACTTTATGTTGGTTTCTTCAAATAAGCGAAGAGACGGTATAGCACCTGCTTTCAGATATTTTACGCGGACAAATTTTTTTCAAAATGTAAGTTGCAAATCAACGCCTTGTCAACATTGACGTCAGATTGCAAATTACATTTTGACGACGGACAACCTCGTTTTTAGGAAACTTGAAAAGCCGTACGGGAAAGTGCTCTGAGCCATCTCTGTGGCTTCTCAGGCACGACTTAATAACACACTTAAGCCCACTTTTCCTACAATCACTAACCTTGTTCATATTTGCTTATTTTTTTTTGTATTAAACACTAACTCACCAACCACACTTTGCAAAATCACTTGCAAAAGAAAGAAGAATGAAAAAAGCGCGGTCAAGAATAGTGCAAGCAGGAGGAGAAAAATTGGTAGATCAAAACAAATAGAGAAAGCGCGCCAAAACTAAGAAGAGGGAAGGGGCACGACTAAAACCAAAACAAAAGAGATAACACTCCTCAATTGCATGTTTATTGTTGCCATGTTCTTATTAGTAAAATTGTTTATAGTATATTAAATATGAATTTAATTAAATATATATCATTAAGTATACAAATAAAAGAAATATAATTAAAAAAGTAAATATAATTAAAAAAGTATATATATTAAAAAATATCAAAGAAGCTAACTTCGGCTATGCCGAAGTTTATGTATATACCCTTGCAGTATACTTGGCAATAATGTTTTTCCTTTTTGAAATTTATTGCCCTGCAACTCTATTCATACTGTACATTGCAATCGGTAACGAATTCGAGCGGCGACCTTTGTTATGCAGGTGTTTAATATAAATAGTTATAATATAAGCAATAAAGAAGAATGAAAAAAGCGGCTCTCTGAGTAAAACGCATACGCACAGACGGACGGACAGACGGACATGGCTATATCGACTCAGCTTCTCATGCTGATCAAGAATATATATACTTTATAGGGTCGGAAACGTCTCCTTTTGTGCGTTACAAACATCTGACCAATTTTTCTAATACCCTCTGCAAGGGTATAAAAAGTAAATAAAAATGTATCAAAAAAAATGTATAAAGCATTTTGAAAAACTTCGACCAAGATGGGAGTCGAACCCCGCCCGCCCGATCGCCAAGCGAGCACACTAACAACAGAGCCACGTCGACACTTTGAAAAGTGCCGTCGAGTTCTGTAGTTAAGCACGCATCTCATTCTCGGATTGTCGCTAGCTCGTCGAAAACTCAAAAAGTCTGCGAGCGAGCGATTGAAATGCGATGTTGTACAACTTCACGTCTCACACACACTACGAAGCCTGAGCATGTACCGACGAGTGTACACATACATATGCAAAACGAGAACACAGCGACACAGACATGCGTTCATCGTTCTGCGATCTGTGGCAGACTGAATTATTTTCGATGCGTAGCGACACTGCTGCGAGCAAACGTTTTTCGCTCTCGCTGCGGCCGCTCTCTGGGGTTCTAGGCTGTTCGGCTTTTGCCGAAGTTCTCTGGGGTTCCAGGCTCAGGCTAGCGTTTGTAATCAAAAAATCTTGAGTTTGACGCATGTATGTATTCTATGGTTAGTGCTGGGACTGAAAGTTGACTGCCCAAAGTACGGATACGGAAATACAAATGATCTTTTATAACAGGTGTTAGTCAAGAGATCATTAAAAGGTTGGCTGTTATCTTGAATATTATAAATTGCAAGGAAACGGTAAATGGTGAAAAATTTGCCGAATATACTTCAAAGACTGCTCATCTTTTGAGTGAATTGTATCCCCAAAAAAAACTTACCCCAACGGTACATAGGATTTTGGCTCACGGAAAGGATTTAATAGAATATCAGTGTTTACCACTTGGAGAGCTATCCGAAGAAGCACAGGAATGTAAAAACAAGGACTACAAAAGGTTCAGATACACTAATACATTAAAAACTTCTCGTGTTAGACAAAATGAAGACCTTTTTAACATGCTAGCAGCCTCTTCGGACCCACTTATTGCATCACTGAGACACGTGCGATCACGAAAGAATTTGGAAAATAGCAACTATAGTCCCGAAATGTTGAGTTTATTAGATACTGATGTAAATATTGAAAATTATTTTGAAGAAAATCAGCCATCAATAGCAAATTTTCAAAATTTAACGTAAAAAAAAAAAAAAAAAAAAAATTTTTTTTTCTTGTTGTAATTATGTTAAAAAATCAAATTAAAACATTAAAAAATGTTACATAGTCGTCTAAAACAATGAAAAATTCCATTTGTGATTAAAAAAAAACCGGGTTTACATTTTTAAAGGAAAAACATGCTTGCAAATATTTTCTGACTTTGACCTTGAATATTACAGCACCACGACCACCCAGTACTTTTGACAAACATTCATTTTGAAGCTTAAGGTATTCTTTATCATATGCTTTTTTTGAAATCGCTTTATTGGTTTAGACGCTATGATTTTTGCAATGCTAAATGCCAGAAGGCCCCACTGTGCGGCGTTACAAAAGTAATTACGCGGCAGAGAAGCTGAGCACAAGCACAAAGAAGAGAGAACAACAAAAATAAAATAATAAAAAAAAAAAACAGTAGCACTGATGGTATGATGGAGCGGTGAGGGGGGCAACTACAGAAGCAATGACGAGAGAGAAAAGGGGAAAAAAATATATATATATAAAATGCACCAAACACTAATCACGAAAAAAAACTAGTTAATTTGGCAAAACGACTAAGGGATAAAGGTATCAAAGGATGTCTACTCCGTCTACATGGTACCGACAGATTTACCTGAGCTAATAACTCAGGCGAGTCGATATCACCAATTAGGAGCTTGTGCATAAAAATGAATTAGGTATCATGAATTTTGAACGAGCGACTGTATACAGAGCATAATCTGATGAACGACGTGTTTTTTGAAACTTCTTATAATATCGTGTCTTCACATTTTTCAAATTGGACAGCTCACGAGAGAACCAGGGAGGTTTGTTAAGCCGCTCCAGCCTATCAAGAGGCACACAAATATCAAAGAGTGAATTCAGAGTATCATAGAAAAAACGAACAGCTGAGTTCATATCTCTACAATTGTACAGATAAGACCAATCGGTAGTAGCAATGTTTTCATTAAGGCTGGCGAAGTCAGTCTTACGAAAGCACCTAGTTAGAGGTAACTCATTTGAACCAAGTAATGGTGAAAGCAAGGGCAGATCAATTTTTAAATTTAATGTAGGATGAAATTTGTCTTCTGGAAGAACAAATGGTTCGATCCTAGAAACCTCACAATAAGAAGAATCCAATACAAAAATAAGATCTAACGATTTTCCATTAGAATTTATGACAGGATTGACTTGGGATAAAGATAAGCCTAGAAGGCCATCAATAAAGTGATGTGACAAAGAGGGCAGCAACATGGTACATTCATCTGTTTGTGACCATGCTAAAGCGGATAAATTAAAATCACCTAAAACTATGAACATGTCTTAACTGGAAACCAAAGAGGAGACAAAGTGAATTGCCTCTAAATGATTTAAGTAAACCATCATGTCTGACAATGGTGGAATATAGGAACAAGTAATGAAAGCATAAAAAGATTTAAAATTTACTTTAACACCGACAAACTCAATCTCCTGGGTACTAGAAAATTGAATCATTTCAGATGATAAAGCAGCATCAACAGCTATCAGAACGCCACCACCTATGCGAGAAATCCGGTCACGTCTGAATATAGAAAAGTTTGTGGGAAAAACCTATGCATCAGCAATATCAGGTTTAAGCCACGTCTCCGTAAAAGCTAGAATGTTATGCTCAAAAGAAAGACTATCTACATAGAAATTAGGAAGTTTAGATTTCAGTCCTCTAACGTTCTGGTAACCCAGGTTAAGGGACGAAGCTAGTTTTTTGACACACCAGCAGATGCTGATGTGGCAGGAATAGTATTAGTTGTTGTTGTTGGCAAGCGAATCGGTTGCCGATTTTTCTTTTTTACAGTATATTCCTTAACTATTATATATTTCGGCCAAAAATCTTCTCGACATATGGTGTCGAAGATATTGGCAGAAACACTAATTTTAAAGGACGAAATGTCCCGAGAATAAGAAAATTTAAACTTCTCCACCGCAATATTCGAGACGTTAACTTTCTTCCGAATATAGGCTATTACATCATCAGATGTGACAACAGGGTCTAGCCTAGAAACAAATATATGTTTCTTTGGTGGTATGCCAACGAGAGGCCGCGGTCCCGAAGCGTCAGCCGCAGCAGTAACGTTGGACAAGTCACCCACTGCAGCAGTCAACTTGTTTACGGGGCCCTCGATACTTTTAGAACTATCGGCAATTTCCATTGGAATGGGTGATTGCCCGGACATATCGGACACTACAATAGGCATCGTTTTTAAGAGATTATTCCCAGGTGATATCGGTAATTCCTTACTAATAGCATTCACAACCGGGCTCTTAAACGATATCAATTGCTGTACATTAGGAGTGGACGGTGCATGAGACCGGTCGGGGACGTTAAGAGATGCTGGCGGATCTGCAGATACAGAAGGACTGGTCCTTTTACGTTTCGGAGACTCATTTATAAGCGATAAATTTCTGAACTGAGTCTCCACCGCAGTAAACTCCGCTTGGAGTTTATTAAAACCTGCCCTTAAGGTGTCAAAACTATGCGCTCTCATGAAAGAGCGCATCTCATTCTCTCATCACCTCCCGGCAAGCATCACATCCATATTTTAAGCCACCACCTTTAGCAATAGACTCCTTTATTCTGCCTGTGTAACCTGCACACTTAACGTGAACCGCATTGTCACACAACCAACAAAGAATATAATCATGGGAGTCAACCGCATTGGTGGCAACTATGCAATTATTTTTTGAGCAGACAACCATTTTATTAATGAAGTAAGTAAGTCGTCTCGCCGACTTGGATATACCATACACAAGTAAAAAAAATATTTTAAATTTATAATAACCAATGCATTTTCGTATTTTTAAAAAAATCGGTTTCCATGCTTTTTACAAGCATATCTTAGTATTTCGCTCACTCAAGCATACGAGCACCCTAGCGCCCCCACCAGCCAACGGCCACTTCCGGCCATATGGAAAAACGTTTATATGCATAACTTGGCTATTTTTATTCCGATTTTGATCAAATTTGGTATTTTGCTTGATATTAGTATCAAATTTAAGTGTGCTAAATTTGATTGCACAAGGTTAAAAATTACGGGAGATAATTTTTTTTCAAATTACGGGGGCGGAAAGAGGCGTGGCAAAATCTTTACACATCAAAAATGTGCGCAATTACTAAGCAAATATTCATACCAAATTTTGTGTCTCTAGCTAGAATAGTTTTTGAGAAAATCGGTTTTATTTAATTTGCGGGGGCGGTAGGGGGCGTGGCAAAATTTTTATAAATACAAAATGTGCGCGTTTACTAAGAAAATATACATACCAAATTTTGTGTCTCTAGTTGCATGGTGTTTAAGAAAATCTGTTTTATATCATTTGCGGGGGCGGTAGGGGGCGTGGCAAACATTTGAAACAAACTCGATAAGCGTACATATGACACAAGTCTACATACCAAATTTGGTGGCTCTAGCTCTTATAGTCTCCGAGATCTAGGTGTTCATACAGACGGACGGACGGACGGACGGACAGACGGACATGGCTAGATCGTCTCGGCTGTTGATGCTGATCGAGAATATATATACTTTATGGGGTCGGAAAAGCTTCCTTCTGCCTGTTACATACATTTTGGCGACTTTAATATACCATTTCACCCTATGGGTGTATGGTATAAAAAGTTTAATTTAATTAAAAAAGGAAATACAAAAATATAAAAAATAAAAATTTTAAAGGTATAAAATCTGTGTATAAGAATATACTGACCAGTTCTGACACAAGCAGGGCCGCAGAGAGAAAATCAGGGCCCGGGGGTTACCATGTTCGGGCCCCCTACTTCCCTTCAAATAAATCTGCTATTTTCGACTGTGATCTATTTTTTTAATTCATGAATTTAAATGTAGTTAAGTTTATTTTATTATTAAATATTTTATTATACATTTCAGTATAGTATATATTATATCAACTAACTTTATAACAAACAACGATCTTGACGGTCAGTCGACGGTTAGTAAGTACTTATTCGTGTGAAAGACAAGCTTTTCTTGCTTTAGAAGAGGCGAAAACATCAATAACTGAATTCAAGTTCAATTTTCTCGCCAATTCTGATTCTAAACAAAGAGTTGCCAATCCAGACACTCTTGCTTGAGTTGAACAAGAACGGTGGAAATTTTTTATACTCGCAAGTACGCAAAATGAGCGTTCAGCACTGGCTACTGAAACTGGCAAGGTACAAAATATTCGCAGAGCGACACAAATGTTTGGGAAGAGATTTTGCAAGTTTTTTGCTGTGATGTCATTTAGCAACTCGAATGGACGAAGACACGCAGTGAAGTTCGCTTCATAAATGTGCTTTAAATGAATGACTTCAGTTGACAGTTCTTGAGCAACGTCAGAAGCGTAATTCTCCACAAAGTTTTCTGCCGCCTTTTGTATCTCGTCGTCTTCCATCTCTTGAAACTCCCATAAAAATGAAAAAACGTTAACGATATCTCAAATTGCAGCGAATCTGTGATGAATTCCGGAGATTACTGAATCTATTAACACGAAGAAAGTATTTCTTTTGAATTCGATTTCTTCTTCAGTGCTGTCTTCATCTTCAGGCGACGGCAAATGGTCAGCGAGTATCTTCTTCCGAGGAACAGGCAATGTTGAAGAAGTGTCTTCCATTTCATTCGCATCCACTTTGCATTCCCGCAAAATAATATTCCATTCATTACGCAGGAGTTGCAAATCGTCGACAAGACTCTCAAGATTCTTTTCTTCAATGTCGATAGTTCCTCCCCTGGCTTGAAGAACGACATTTCTTTCATTAATGGCGTGGAGAATTTTAAACCAAATGGATGACATCAAAACACATTCGAATTTGCTCATGTATTTTATGACTCCTTGCACATCTCTGCGAGTTTCAGCGGACAAGTTCAGCTTTTTTAAATCCTCCAACGCATGTTTCAAAACAGGAAGATTTTTTGCGAATGGTTTTACGGCGTCAATCCCAGCAGACCATCTTGTGTCGGACAGAGTATGAAGTGAATCCGGTATTCTAGACTTTAGAATCTCCCAACGTTGTGGACTTCCACTGAAGATGTTGTAACACTTCTGGACAACATCGAAGAAAGTGATTGCTGAGGTGCAGCATTCCGCGGAATCAACTCCAACTAGGTTCAAGCTGTGAGCTGCGCAAGGTGAATGAATTGCATTCGGATAATCGCGTCGAATCCATGCTTGTGCTCCTTTGTACGCTCCTTTCATATTTGCGCCATTATCATATCCTTGTGCTCGACAATCATTCAGCGGGATTTTGTACTTCAACAAAGTCTCACGTATCAAATTAGCAATAGCCTCACCCGTTTTTTCATTACAATCGATTGTAATCTACGAAAGCTAAAAAGCGTTCTTCGATGTTATAAGTTTTTGCTTCAGTGTCGTAACGGAGGTAACGAAGAATCAAGGTCGTCTGCTCTACATGACTGGAATCAGGCGTTGCGTCTACAAGGATGGTAAAATATTGTGCTTCTTCTCTCTCTTTTAGAACATGCGACACAACTTGACCAGCACAATGTTCAATAAATTCATTTTGAATATCGGGTGAAAGATAATGTACCTGTATACGTTGATGTGACTGCTGCGAACGTCGAATCATTTCCAAATGTTCACGAAGAACTGCATCGTAGTGGCTGATCAATTCCAGAACCCCTAAGAAATTTCCGTTATTTCGCTCTCCAACAAGATTATTTTTTCCTCTGAAAGCCAACCCTCTCTCGCCCAAAAATAGAATTGTATCAATAATACGAGTCAAAATTTCTTTCCATTTTTGGGTTTCATTAACGATTTCTTGACTTAAGGCCGCATCAATAGTTAACTCCTTGTCAATTCGCAACTCCAACTGACGCCATTTTACGTAACACTGCATATGAGCTTTATTCTTCTCATGCGATGGTAACCTCTCATGCAATTTTTTCCACGCTTTTTTTTTCGAATATCCATCGGCAGTACAAAGGTGTCATCTATTCTGTGTATTATTATTTAGTAAACGGCATGGTAAGCAGAAAAGAGCATTTTTACTTGCACTCCAGATCAACCAATCACGTGGTACCGTCTTTCCATTTGGCAAAACTCTTTGTAGAGAATGGTTCATTTAATTTATCTCGTGGAAAAGTCGAAGGCATTTTTTGACATCCTCGCCGAATAATGTCGTGAATCACATTAGGTTGCGGAAATTCCATTTCAAGGTTTCCAATATCAAAATCATTAAGACAGTCATACCCCGCTTTTACTTTGGCTGATTCTGCTGTTTTGTTTTCGGTCGATGTATAACCAATATATTGAGTGTCATCACGGGTCATATCATTGGAAAGAGCAATGTAGTCTGAAGAATTCACGGATCCTTTTCCAGAAGTATCCGAAAGCTGCTGATTCTCTGATGTTCCAGGGATGACTTCACTCGTACTTTAGGGGACATCTTTCTTCGAAAAAAAATCAAAAGCTGCAAGAGTTTTTTGTGATTTTTGTGCTTTCCAGACGTTCTGTTCTCGCTCCGCTCGCTCTTTTCTCTTCTGGCTTCCAGATTTGTGTTGATACATTTTGGCTAACCATTAAATTTATGGTTTTCATGATATTTATTAAAAAATAAAAATAAATAAATAAAATTGCATATATACTTTTACTATATAATATACGTTTTTGAAATGTAAAGCCGTTACTTTAAAAACTCTAATAATTTTCACATTAAATTTTTTGAAAATAACTTTGCCAAATGATCTTCAAACGTATTTTTTTTTAACGTATTTTGGGTACATACTTAAAAGCACCGTTATGATTGCAAAAGAGCAGACAAAAACAAAAGAAGAGCAAACCGTACGCTCTTAAACAGCTGATGTTGCTCACGGGCAACGCTGGGGTCGAATTTGACTCGGAATACCAAAAAAATATTGTTTGAAATTTGGATACATTCACGCAGATTTATTTTGGTGACAAAAATCTGAGTACTTGACATCACAATACTTACGTTTGTTTCGTTTAAATACACTTGAAAACGTCAGCCAAGCCTTGGCTTTACGCAAATGTCGGAAAACGTGTTCGGACGTGCACTACTTTATTTCGGCGTTTCAGATTCACGACACAGAGACCAGTGATGCCAACTGCAGCAAAATCACTTCAAAATTCTATGGTAAAAGTGTAAAGTTGGCATCTCTGAACACTGTACGTTGAAACGCATTCGTGCTGCGCGAAGCAAGAAAGTTTCCGAACGCAATATACTGACGATAATTGCTGAAAAGCACGCGCAGCTCCACAAACCAATAGCGCGTTCTTATTGGTCGTTGCTCTTCGGACACGAAAATTTGAAAGGATGGATTCTATGCAAATATCAAAATCGCAATTCACGTGAAGGTTTTTCGGATAATCGCGGGCCCTTCTGAAAACTGCGGGCCCGGGGGAAACCCACCCGTCACAATTTGTACGCAAGAGCGCGAGAGTTAGTTAAAAACGGTAAAGACACAAAAGCAAAAGAGATAAGCAAAACAACAACACCGCTAATGCGAGTATTGTTGTAAGTTTTGATTTTATTTTAATTTAAACAAAAGCGACAGCAAGTATTCGCGAAATGAAAATAAAATTCGAATGCTGAAATTATTATTAATTAATTAAACCGATAATAAATTTAAAAGTTATGGAAAAGTATTTAATCGCGAGAAAAAAATAAAAGTTGATAAGCGCAAAAAAAAAACACGTCCGTCCTCTGCAACGAGTGAAAGTTTTTTCGATTTAATCTTAAACACCATGCGAGTCTTCGTTTTAGGTGTAATTAAGTATTTTAGTTCCCACCGGCAGTTAATGGTATCGCCATTTTTGTCTTTTATCCCACTTTAGGCAGGAGATTCGAAGACCATAGCTAAAAGCCTCCGTCAAGAGCTACAAAGATTGGGACTTAATATTTTGAACTTAATTGGTATTGGTACAGACAACGCTAGCGTAATGCTTGGCTCAAATCAAAGTATATTTACTGAATTGTAGAAGGATGTACCGTCCTTAATATTAATCAAATGCATATGCCATTGAATTCAATTAGCAATGAATTCGGCCTGTTCAAAGTTTTTGGCTCAATCTTTGGAATATTTTGTATACGAAACCTTTAATTGGTTCTCGAAAAGCAGTAAACGCCAATGTCTATCAATTTTGAAATAAAAAATATTTCATTAAAACAAAAATGGCCATTTTTTATTGTTTTTTGAATTTGATCTAGCCATTTCTAGCAAAGTTAATTTCGCATTTTTTAACCCGGAAGAGTTGACAGCACTGGACATCTCTTGTGAGCCACTTTATTATTTTTGACAAACTGGCGAGTGAATTGTTAGCATCAGGCCCTAATATAGAATGGATAAGGCTTCGCACTTACTGCACACTTTGCCAATATCATATGACGGGGACATCACTGCGAAAGAGACATTATCGGAAGAAAATCTTACTCTAGTTTTTGTAAAGAACCGTTTGTTAGATCAAGAGATAAAATTAAACAACACTAATAATGAGACAAGTAAAAAGGTATTGCACGTTGAGGCGAAAAATAAGTTTAATAATAACAATAAAAACTATTATAATAACAATAACAAATATATATAAAAAAAATCAAAATTATAATACAGATAATAATAATCGCAAGCCATATAATAACAAAAACAAATAAAATAATAAACAGTGTCACCACTGTGGCAAGCCAGGGCACATAAAAAGAAATTGATATGGATATAAAAAGCAACTAAATGAAAATAATAAAGAAAATAACGCACAAGCTCATATTGCAACAACCATTGAATGTGAATTTTATCCTTTACTCGGATTCGGATGCATCCGAAATCAGAACGAAATCCAATAAATGATGTTTGTGGATTTTGCTGGTCTACAAACTGCAGTGAAGATTGCTATCGCCAATGAAGGACAATACATCTTTGCAACATAGAAGTTACAGAATTTCGAATCTCTGTCAAAGGCTATTTTTATACCCTTGCAGAGGGTATTATAAAATTGGTCAGATGTTTGTATTCTTGATCAGCATGAGAAGCTGAGTTGATATAGCCATGTCCGTCTGACCGTCTGTCCGTCCGTCTGTGCGTATGCGTTTTACTCAGCCATCTTAAGAGCTATCGGGATGAAATTTTGTGGGCTTTTTATTACCTGGGAAAAATAAAGTATGAAAATTGGAAGAATCGGACCACTATATCATATAGCTCTGGAGGAAACATTTTTGCAAAAATTTCAAAAATTGGAGTATCGTGAAATTTACCAATATGATAGTATTATATATAAAATCTCAGATCCCAAAATTTGAATCTGATCGGATATATAGAACACAAGTTACAGCCGATATAAATCGGTTCGGCTTGCTGCCTACTACGTCATCATCAAATCAACAGAGCACACATACACACATGCACACATACAGACGCAACGCTACATAAACTATATGTGTATGCGTGCGAATCGCGGCATGCGTGTAATAAGGGATGGGGAAGAAGAAGAAGAAAATGAAATGATATTTGAAAGGTTTTGTGCATTAATGAATTGAGATACAGAAAAAGAGTTTGGAACATGTAAAAATATTATGGCCATGGACTGCAAGGGTATATAAACTTCGGCACAGCCGATGTTAGCTTCTTTTATATCTTTACATTACTTTTAAATATTCCACTCCTCCTCCGTACAATCGCCTAGGAACAGCAGCTTGTCAAGCCGTTTCGGTGAGAGTCGGCCAGCTTTAGAGAACAAACGTTCAGAGGGCACAGATGTCGCAGGAATTCCCAAATGCTTCTTTGCCATGTTGTATAGTTTTGGATATACCACTTTCATGTCATACCATTATTTTAAAGGGTCGATAGAGAGTGGCGAAAGCTGGGCAGAAAGGTAACGACTTAACTCGTCATTATTTGTAGAACATTACAGAACATGATTTTGTATACAGTTTCTCTGTGTGCGCCAACTTCTTATAGTGACTCCAAAAATCATATGCTGATTCTATGGAAGAATTACTTTCATTTTCACTCGAATGAACACTTGAACTGGATGTTATATATTGTCTTAGTGACTTAATTGATTTCGCACGAGTTAACTCGTCTTTAAAAGGAATATTTTTGAATCTCGGATCCAATAAACAAGAAATTAAAATTAGGTAGTTTTCTTCTATGCATCCGAATCGGCGTTTTATTTATTTAATCATTTGGCATATCATCGTAGTCCTCACCTACAGGCACATACATATATGTACATCATTAATCTGCGCCTTCAGTCAATTCACAATCGGTATAATTTTGCTTATAGTGACTTTACATCCAAAATCAGTTTAAAAGGTTGAGAGCGAGATTGCTTTTTTCGTAACGCATCGCTGGCAATTACACTGCTCTTGAAGTATTTTACAAATTTAATTCAATTTTGCAGCTATGTATTCACCAGTATGCCTTTCATCTAGAGCAACGGTGGCTATGCAACGAGACATAAGACTATCATTATGCAAAAAATGAGCGGTAAGTCCTAAATAACTGGTAACATTCATCATCTGGGTCTAAACATCACATGTTAGTGTCACGTGAGCTACATTTTCAAATGTGCTTTGAATTTTATAATGCATTATACATACAGTGGCTCCATCGCATAATCGGACACAAGCTTTCTTAGTTTTATTGTGACATTTTTTCAAAAACTAAAGACGTACACATTTGAATTTTTGGTTTTATTTTCAGTTAAAGGTCTTACAATTCTAGTAAAACAAAAAAACAACAACATTTCATTTGGTAAATGTACTTAAAACGAAAAAAACAAAAAAAAGTCCGATTCTAGCGCTCATCGCATAATCGGACACTGACAAATTTTAGCTAAAAGAATTGAAAAAACAACAGATGAATACTTTGTTGCGTAACCTTTTGTTTGCATAACAGACTCCAAGCGTTTTGGTATGGATTTTACCAAGTTGCGGCATACATCAGGTGGTATGGAGTTCCACTCTGCTTGCAGTGCCTCTTTTAGCTGATCCAACGTATTATACTTATTTTTGTAGACTCTTCTTGCCAATTCTTCCCAAAGATGCTCAATAACATTAAGGTCTGGGCTCTGTGCAGGCGTTTGAATCAGTTTGGGGCAGTTATGGATCAACCAAAGCTTTGCTACGCCTGAAGTGTACTTTGGGTCATTGTCTTGGTAAAAGGCAAAGTCCCTTAAAATACCCCATTTCTCCGCATTTTGCTTGACATTGTTCTTCAAAATACCGAGATATCCAAATTTATCCATTATCCCATCAATAAAGTGTAAATTTCAAACTATCGCGCTCGACATGCATCCCCAGACCATAACAGAGCCTCCTCCGTGCTTTACTGTGCCTTTTGTGTTCTTTGGTTCGAATTCGGCATTTGGCCTACGCCACACATATGTACGTCTTTCCATCGGACCCGTGCAGGTTAAATTTGCTCTTAAGAATAATTCACAATATAATTACATGATTCCAAAACTCCTCTGTTTTTAACAGATATTCTTTTGCAAATTTCACCCTGAAGTTTTTATTCTTAGGGCTTATAAACGGCTTATTTCTGGCAACTCGTCCATGATAATCATGATTATGTAAAGTGTTGCGCACTGTGTTTAGGCACACTTCTTTGCCTGTGCGCTCTTTCAAAGAAATTTGGAGATCTTTTGCAGTTTTAAAAGGGTTCTGTTTAATTTCCTTTAAGACTGCTTGCTCTTCTCTGTCGTCCAATATCTTTCCTTGGCCCTCTCTACTCTTATTTGTCACTCTGCCCTCATCTCTAAATCTTTTTATAATGTCATCGACTGTAGATTTCCCCTTTCTGACCAATTCAGCTATTTCCCGTACGGGTTTTCCGTCTAAATGTAGTTTAACACTAGATTTACCAAGAAATTTGTATACCTTTTTTTACCAGGTCATCAAGAAAGAAATTTGTATACCTTTTTTTACCAGGTCATCAAAAAAATCATGTTGTTTACATGTTTTACAAATAGAAACTTTTTTTTCTACACATTTTCCGCAAACATATTTCTTGCAGACCCCACAATTTGTAGTTGTCTTGTTGTTGTTACAATGCCCTATTTGGCACCATTTACGTACAGGCCGGGGATTCTGCGTTACTGGACGGTGATTTTCATTTGCATTTCTTCGGGTTGATAACTGATATTCAGCTGTGAGATCTTCAGCTAATCTAAATAAAAACTCTTTCCTAGTTATATTCTTTCCAGTTACATTTTTGTACAAAATCCAGGCATTGATCCCGGCTAAATCCAAAATATTGAAAAATACTTGAAGTGGCCACCTTCTGCATCCAGATTTCACAGAATATTTTCTAGCCATTTGATCCGTAACATCTACACCGAATTTGGTGTTATTGTAAAAGGAGACAGTTTCTGGCAGTTTCTTGAAACTCGTATCTATTTTGACGCCTTTGTGCTTCGTACTCAATAAAAGGACCTTCTTGTTAGGCTTAGCAAAACCAAAGCAGTATTTTTTGCTAATAATTTCGAAGCCAGGGGTACACTGGTTGTTCGTGGAGGGGCGGACGCACTTTAGGGTCTGGTGAGTGCGTGATGAAATTAAAACGCGCGAGAACTTCGGTTAAAATTAATTCTAATTTATTTATTTATTTCACAAGATATCCCGACACATACGAAATGGTTCGGGTTGAAAAAGTTACAATATCGAAAGATAAGAGCGCAAGGAAAGAAGAACGGGTGTTCGGATTAAAACTCGTACTGGATTGAATATGGCGATTCACAGCAGAACCCCTCGTCACCCTTCTCAGTATGACCGAATTCGGTTTGGGGAAAAAACCCTACCCCTCACTCTCTGCTGTTCACCCGGTGGCGTGAACATACCGCCCCCCTTGCAACAAGTTGCAATTGCCTCGGTGGACATGTCTAAGGATGGGGGATGGCAGCGTTCTGGATCGCCAAGACACGGGTGGAGATGGAGGGGGAACTTTGGATGCAGATGGAGTAGGCGGCACGATGGCTGACGACCTCTGGATAGAAGTCCGAATGGGGTGCCTTTCGGGTCTTTGCTCTTTGGGTTGGATGTACGCGACTGAGCTGTCGTTGTGCAAGAGCGTGTGGTGTTGCTTGCCATTGGAATGCTCATGAGCCAAACAGTTCGGGCAGTATCCGTTGCTCAAGACTACCCGCAGCCTGTCGTCAGCTCGTAGTCCTCGAAACTGTCGGCACAGACGGAGCGCGTGTGCCCCTTGACAAACGCGGCACCTGAAGCAATTGGAACTGCGTTCTAAATCGGATGGTGCTGCTGTCCTTAGAGACATCTTCGGACTGCTGGAGAAGATGGACCGAGACCTTCTGGATTTTCCAGTAACGGATCCACAGAGAACCCATCTGAACATCGTCTCGATCCCCACGAAAGAATCACCAACATTCTTGATGATTCGTTCCCCAAGGATAGTGGGAAGGAGCTGGGCTCCAAGCACCAAATCCACAGGAGCTCTTTGGTGAAATTGCGGATCAGCGAGCGGAAGGTCAAGCGAATCCTGCTTCACCTTATTCGGGACGGCGCGGGACGGAAGTGCTTCAGCTACACTAGGCAGCACCACGGCGACTGCTTGGAACTGTCGCAGCGGTTCGTCAGGAGGAGAAATCTGTAAGCGGCACACTTTGTCGCCGCTACCAGCATCGCATTGCCCAATGCCGCGAATGCTAGTTGATACTTTGCAGCTTGGAGGATTAATCAATTCAAACATTCTTTGGGAAATAAAGGACGCTTCGGATCCCATATCAATTAAAGCGCGGATTTGAAACTGCTTGCCACGATGATGAATAGTTACCCTCGCAGTACCCAGGAGGCCAGTGTTGCGAGTGGAGGCGAAGTAACTTTCCACGTTTACATGAGGGCTGCTGGAAGAATCGGGGGACGCAGGATTCGGAATTATACAAGCATTAGGTGTTGAGCTCTCTTGCACTTGAGCGGAAAAGGCCTGAGCTCGTGCCGTAGGATTTCGGCTTACGGATGGAAAGGTCTGACCGCTAGAGCTTGGTTGAAGGACATCTGTGGCCTCTAATACACGGTGGCGATCAGTTAGGAATCCATTCAGGTCGTCCCAGGATGAGACGGCGGTCTTATTTGGAACGGACTGTTCCCACAACAAAAGGGTGGATTTGGGCATTTTGCTCGTACATATTGCTATGAGAAGGATATCCCAATTGTCTGTACGAGCCCCGGAACGCTCAAGACCGATTAAGCAACCTTGAATTGACGTCTGCAGTTCTCTCAACGCTTTGCCAAACTCTTGTGTTACAGCTGGGATCTGTAGAAGCTGCTTGGCTTGGCTCATAATCAATAATCGATTATTTTCGTATCGCGCAGTGAGGTCATCCCACGCGGACTGGAACCCTTCATTGCTCAAGGGTGACCTAGAAACAATGGCTCTGGCTTCACCGCGAGTTTTGCAACTTAAGTGGTAAAGTTTCTCCACTTGTGTTAGGCTTGGATTATGGATACAAATCGCGGTAAACAAATCACGGAATGTAGGCCAAGCCAGGCTGTCCCCGTTGAAGATTTCGACTTCACACGGGGGAACTGTGTGGCTTTGATGGGTGGAATCGACGGAGAGCCTGACTGGTGGGGGAGCCATTTTCGCGGACAACTGCTCGATTCGCTCTCCAAACAAAGTCCCGCCTCGCACATATACCATATAACAATATTCATGTTTAGCTTTATTTGTAGCTATGTATGTGCTTCGGACTATCTTCGTTCTTTTGAGCCGTCAAGGCTTTATAGCATCGTGAAAACTCTGCCTCGACTTTTGCCCAAAGTGACTTAAGCTGGTCTAAGTGTATTTTAATGGAGACGAGTGGCACATCGTCAGCTAAAGCCTGGGCCTCGCGAGCCTCGAACCCCGTTAATGCCTCGCACACGGCAACAAAGTCGGAAAGAGACATCGTATATGAGCTATTACGAATCGAATGGAAACAAATAACTTCGTGGAATTAGAGCTCTCAAGCGAGGAGATCGAAGCGAAGCTGTAAGTGGACTGTATACTTTAAGGATAGAGAAGGAGTGAGAAGGAGAAATGTCTTCTCTTTTTAATGAACACAATGAATAAGCATAGATAGCGTAAATGAAATTAGAAGGATTTATAATTTTCCTCGCAGTTGTGTGAATAATTATAAGGATATATAATCACTTCGATATTAAAATTTATAGAATGTGGAAAAATGTTGAAATTTATAAGAGTATTTAAAAATATGGAAATATTGAGATCAGTAGGATTGGGAGTGCCAATAACTTTTCAATGAAAAAAAAAAAAAAAAAAACTCGGAATTAATTTTTATTAAACGGTCAAGATCAATTTCATGGATCTGTGAGGAAAAGATCAAAATGCACCAAGACAAGCCAAAATATTAATTCCAGATAAATAAAAATGTACTTATTTTTCTTTAGAAAATATTTTGCGAATTAAATTCAATCAGTCGATTGAAATATTTTTGCACAATACGAAAATCACGACGGAAAAAATGGAAGTCGTGACCGAGTCACGGCTTGTCTCAAGTGTTAGCACTGATGAGACTTGAGTGCCAGCACTGATCGGGAGTCAGCTGTTCTGCCGTTGTTTATGTTTTGTGAATTTAATTAATTGTAAATTTTTAACGAAGATCACGGTTTCCTACTTGAATTATGTAGGTTTCGAATTATTAAATTGCGGAAAGCCAATCGGAGTGGCTGCAATTAATTTTGCGTGGGTGAATTTAAATTGTATGTGGTCATAGGTATGTACATATATACATATGTATGTATGTACGTATGAGTGTGCTTACCGCGGCAAAAATTATTACATATGTATGTACATATATAGTATAAGTTTGTATGTATGGATTTAAAAATTATTTGACATAAATAATTTATGCCGATGGACTAATGATCAGCCCGTGGAGTGTGCTTTACACTTTAAGTAAAGGTAAGTGGTACTTTATAAATTCTCGATTATTAATCACCTCTACTTGCAGGTTAGAAAACAGCTGTTTTTACATGTATGTATGTATGTACATATATTTGTGTTTATACATACATACATATGTATTGCTATGCAATTGGACTTTTGGACAATCAGAATTTCGAAGAATGGAAAAGAAATGCACTTCATAAACACAAAAATGATCGGGAAATACCAGGTAACCCTTGGAATAGGTCAGGTATGTACATACAAGTATACAAAAGTGTGTAGGTCGCTATGGAGGAGCGGGAAACCTCACACTTTTATAAGTTTGTAATGGGATATAATGTGAATGAGAATTTTAATAAGAAATGTTGTACTTATCAGGAATTCCGCCGATGCAAGCTGGAATAGCGGAAGGATATCCGGCTCGAAGGACCAATCTTCGTGGAGGGGCGGAACGATTTGTGGTGTACAACTTGGCGGGTGCCAATTTCTTTAGGGTCTGGTGAGTGCGTAATGAAATTAAAACGCGCGAGAACTTCGGTTAAAATTAATTCTAATTTATTTATTTATTTCACAAGATATCCCGACACATACGAAATGGTTCGGGTTGAAAAAGTTACAATATCGAAAGATAAGAGCGCAAGGAAAGAAGAACGGGTGTTCGGATTAAAACTCGTACTGGATTGAATATGGCGATTCACAGCAGAACCCCTCGTCACCCTCCTCAGTATGTCCGAATTCGGTTTGGGGAAAAAACCCTACCCCTCACTCTCTGCTGTTCACCCGGTGGCGTGAACACTGGTAAAAAAATTGTCGGTTGTTTCACACTTTCCTTTCATGAAATAAGGTTCTAATAGTCTTGTTACGACATATTCACTGAAAGGAGTGGACGAATTTCGTTTTTCATCTTTTCCCAAGTAGGGAAAGCCATTTACAACATATGTACTTCGTCTCGACATCAGAAGCCAGCCAGAATTTTATCCCAAATTTATCTTGTTTATTTGGCAAATACTGTGTAAATCGACATCTAGCTTTCGTCGGAAACAGTTGCTCATCTACTGTAATTAATGCTCCTGGTTTCAATGAGTTTTGACTGTTCTGGACAAATTTATCCCAAACAGTCGATACCAGCGCAAATTTATCCGTTTGCAAGCGTTAACTTCTCTCATTTCTTTTATCAAAGCGAATAAAACGTAAAATTTCAGTAAAGTCATTCCTGCTCATGCTTTTTTTTCATGTGAAATGGTATATTAAAGTCGCCAAAATGTATGTAACAGGCTGAAGGAAGCTTTTCCGACCCCATAAAGTATATATATTCTTGATCAGCATCAACAGCCGAGACGATCTAGCCATGTCCGTCTGTCCGTCCGTCTGTATGAACACCTAGATCTCGGAGACTATAAGAGCTAGAGCCACCAAATTTGGTATGTAGATTCGTGTAGTATGTAGAGTGATCAAGTTTATTTCAAATTTCTGCCACGCCCCCTACCGCCCCCGCAAATTATATAAAACCGATTTTCTCAAACACTATAGCAACTAGAGACACAAAATTTGGTATGTACATTTGCTTAGTAAATGCGCACATTTGGTATTTATAAAAATTTAGCCACGCCCCCTACCGCCCCCGCCAATTAAATAAAACCGATTTTCTCAAAAACTATTCTAGCTAGAGACACCATAGTTGATATGTATATTTGCTTAGTAATTGCGCACATTTTTGATGTGTAAAGATTTTGCCACGCCCCTTTTCGCCCCCGTAATTTGAAAAAACTCGATTATCTCCCGTTATTTTCTACCTTGTGCAATCAAATTTAGCTCAATTTGATACTAATATCCAGCAAAATACCAAATTTGATCAAAATCGGAATAAAAATAGCCAAGTTATGCATATAAACGTTTTTCCATATGGCCGGAGTTGGCCGTTGGCTGGTGGGGGCGCTAGGGTGCTCATATGCTTGAGTGAGCGAAATACTAAGATATGCTTGAGAAAAGCATGTGAACAGTTTTTTTAAAATACGAAAATGCATTGGTTATTATAAATTTAAAATATTTGTTTTACTGGTGTATGGTATACCCAAGTCGGCGAGACGACTTACTTAGTTCATTGTTCCATAAATATGATAATTTCAAACCTTTTGCTTCGTATGCACCACGGCCATACAGTATTCCAAGGAAAGCCTTTAGTTTTTCTTTCGAAAGGGTCCACTTCTTGCCTAAGACACGAGAGGCTTCTATTTCAGTGCAATTTATGATGTGATCTAATATACGATGATCAATCAATAGTAAGAAGGCACTGGTAACATTTTCTTCCATTATATTTCTTCTAGCATGTGCTGTAGGCCCAGATGAATCTTTGAATATGCAATGACTTGGTAACCTTCCGACGACACCTTCTTCTATTTTTTTCCAAATAGTTCCATCAGCAGCCACTTCAACTTGCATATTTTGTGTTGTGTTTTCTTCTTCAGAACTAGAGGAAAGCCGCATACGTCTTCGTTTTTGTATATTTTGCGGAACAATGTTGTCTTCTTCGTCACTCGATTCGCATCCATTATTTTCATCAAATTCTTCGTTATCACTGCTTTCAATATGAACACTTTGAATGCCATTATCATCCGAGTCACTTTCGCTTCCCAAAAACTCATATTCACTATCAGCACCATCACCATCAATGTCTGAAAGTTCCGAAAGTAGATCTTGTATTTCTTGCAATTGCAAAGGTTTTCGTTTTGCCATTTTTAGAAACTTTTTTAGAAACTTAGCAAAAAAAAAAGGAATAAAGTTTTTCACTAATCAGAATTGATAAGGAGATTTCCGAAAAATATGCTGCCACACTAATTAGGGATGCCACACCAGGGATGTGTAAACAAACTTACAAACAGTGATGTTTCAAACAAGGGAACTTCCTAAAAGGGCAAAATATAAAATATTTGCATATCAATCATATACCCAGTCAAAATGACTGGTTACGGTATAAGTGCCAAAAACAAAAAAAAATCTCTTATCCTATGAACACAAAATTAAATTAACTTATCAAATTGTATGTATTTTGTGGTTATTTAAAAAGTCATAACATAATATCGAAAAAAAATAAAAACACTTAATCAATATTTATGAAATAAAAAGTAAAACCAGTCATTTTGACTGGTGTGGTAGATCTAGTGTTAATAATGAGCTGTCTTACAGTTGTTTGTGTTGACTTTGGAGCCATTTAAAAATTTTTATACCATACACCCATAGGGTGAAATGGTATATTAAAGTCGCTAAAATGTATGTAACAGGCAGAAGGAAGCTTTTCCGACCCCATAAAGTATATATATTCTTGATCAGCATCAACAGCCGAGACGATCTAGCCATGTCCGTCTGTCCGTCCGTCCGTCCGTCTGTATGAACGCCTAGATCTCGGAGACTATAAGAGCTAGAGCCACCAAATTTGGTATGTAGACTCGTGTCATATGTACGCTTATCGAGTTTGTTTCAAATGTTTGCCACGCCCCCTACCACCCCGCAAATGATATAAAACCGATTTTCTTAAACACTATAGCAACTAGAGACACAAAATTTGGTATGTATATTTGCTTTGTAAATGCGCACATTTTGTATTTGTAAAAATTTTGCCACGCCCCCTACCGCCCCCGCAAATTAAATAAAACCGATTTTCTCAAAAACTATTTCAACTAGAGACACCATAGTTAGTATAAATATTTGCTTAGTAATTGCGCACATTTTTGATGTGTAAAGATTTTGCCACGCCCCCCTCCGCCCCCGTAATTTGAAAAAACTCGATTATCTCCCGTAATTTTCTACCTTGTGCAATCAAATTTAGCACACTTAAATTTGATACTAATATCAAGCGAAATACCAAATTTGATCAAAATTGGAATAAAAATAGTCAAGTTATGCATATAAACGTTTTTCCATATGGCCGGAGTTGGCCGTTGGCTGGTGGGGGCGCTAGGGTGCTCGTATGCTTGAGTGAGCGAAATACTAAGATATGCTTGTGAAAAGCATGTGAACAGTTTTTTTTAAATACGAAAATGTATTGGTTATTATAAATTTAAAATATTTGTTTTACTGGTGTATGGTATATCCAAGTCGGCGAGACGACTTACTTACTTCATTGACACTGTACACGATACAAAATCTAATTGTCGACTAAATGTAGTCAAACAAATGCAAAACACAATTGAAATTTTAAGCAGAAAATGAATTTTCCTTAGAAATTTGTCAGTGTCCGATTATGCGTTGAGCGCTAGAATCCGACTTTTTTTTGTTTTTTTCGTTTTAAATACAGTTACCGAATGAAATGTTGTTGTTTTTTTGTTTCACTAGAATTATAAGACCTTGAACTGAAATCAAAACCAAAAATGTACATGCTTACCTCTTTAACATTTAAAAAAATTTCACAATAAAACTAAGAAAGCTTATGTCCGATTATGCGATGGAGCCACTGTATGTAGTATAAAATTCATCCAATTAAACTTTTAGCGTATCAACGCTTGGAATTTTGAATGATGGGCAGGCTTTCTTCATAATTTTGTTAAATCCACTCCCTTTTACAATATCAAATGGTCTTTTGTCGGCGCAAATAAAGTGAAGCAACAACTTGCAGAGTTTTCAATGATCTTTTCCGCCATCCAAATACGAAAATTTGCGTTCCATTGATTGTGTAATAGACAGTCATTTTCGGCATCAAGTGGTATTTGAGCTTTTAAAAATTTTTCCAAAGCGTTTGTTGTGGTTTGTTGTTTGCAGTTACTGTTGCACTAAAAAATTATAGGTATGTACCATAAGGCAACAATATATGTATGTACATACATCGCATCGGGGTGGCTTTTTATATGCTTATGCATGTTTGATGTGTTTCCTAAAATAAGGTATGAAAATTGACAGAATTGGACCACTATATCATATAGCTCTGGAGGAAACATTTTTGCAAAAATTGAAGTATCCCCATGAAATTTACCAATATGCTAGTATATAAAATTTGAATCTGATCGGATAAATAGAACACAAGTTACAGCCGATATAAATCGGTTCGGATTGCTGCCTGCTACGTCATCATCAAATCAACAGAGCACACGCATGCACACATACAGATAAACTTAAACGATTGTTTTATCTGAAAAACAATAGATTTCGCCAACCTGCTGAAGAAAATGATTCAGATAGTTCATTCGAAGACGGTATGCTCATTAAAGATCTTTGCTTGGATGTGCTTGAAGCTCCAAGAAGAGCTTTTGGCGATGGAGGTTCAATTCAGAAGTTCTAAATTTTTGATTGAATCTCCGACGCGAAAGAGGGCCAGGTTTCAGGGCACATCCCTCAGTCCGTCGGCACATCGTTCTCTACCAATTCCGGCTTCCGACAATGTACCAAATGTACAGCAGCTGATATCGTTTAGGAGTCCGGCGTTGGCAGGAGTGGAGTCTCTTCCCATTTCCCCTGGAGACAGTATCCCACCTACTAACACTATATCGGTTGTAGTTTCCGAACCGTCCGGGTAAACATCCGTTTCCAGGAATATTGCCAATAAAGTAGTTACAAGAGGAGCTAGTAAAGTTCAAGCACCAAACATTGCTGTGGAAATGTTCCGTTTTTCATATACTCGGGACATTTCGTCCGTTAAAATAAGTGTCAAAAAACTAATTTCGTCCCTTACTCTGGCCTATCAGAACGTACGAAGACTAAAGTCTAAACTCTCTAGACTCTATTTAGATAGTTTAGCTTTTGATTTTCATATTCTTGCCTTTACTGAGACTTGGCTGAAGCCTGATATTGCCGTTGTTTTAATTTTCCCCTCAAAATATTTAACATATAGACATGATCGGACTATCCGTAATGGTGGTGGCGTTTTGATCGCTGTTGACTCGGCGTTCTCGTCTGGAATTGTCCAGTCCTCCAATCAGGAGATTGAATTTGTTTGTGTTAAAATTTCGTTTAATTCTTTTTCTGCCTATATTACTTGTTCGTATATTCCACCACAGTCCGACTTGGCAGTATACACTCACCATTTGGAAGCTATTCAACTTATTTCCTCAAATCTCTCTGACAATGACTTGCTCGTTGTTCTGCGAGATTTTAATTTACCGGAGATTACCTGGACCCTCTCATATGATTCTTTATTAGATGGTATTATAGATGGTCTGCTTGAGTTGTCCCTAACTCAAATAAATCCTGTCCGGAATAGTCGTAACAGATCACTAGTTCTGGTATTTGTATTGGATTCTTCCAACGGCGATGTTTCCAGTACTGATCCCTTAGTTATCCCTGAAGACAACTTTCATCCAACTCTGGATGTAACCATTGACCTTCCTTTTGGGGTTATGTCTCGACATAATAACCTGATGCCTCCAACCCGATGTTTTCGCAAGGCAAACTTTACTAAACTTAAAAAACTCTTGATAACTAATGATTGGACATATCTGTATACTTGCACGGATATGGAGTCTGCCATTTCCGTCTTCTATAAAACTCTTGAGTCGTTCTTTGATGTTTGTGTCCCGAGTGTGACTCAAGGATGGTCTGATAGACCTCCTTGGTTCTCACGTGAGTTACGTAACTTGAAGAACGTAAAATCAAGATGTTATAAAAGATTTAAAAAATCCGGTAAAGCATCTGATTTTTCCCTATATGTAGTTGCTCGATCAAATTTTATGGTGCTGAATTCACATTGCTATAAGGATTATCTTCAGCGATGTAAACTTAGGTTTTCTCGCGATCCTAAGCAATTTTATAAATTTGTCAATGTTAAACGTAAGACATCAGTGTAGGCTTGGGCAGCTCATGAGTGAGTGAGCCAAAATGAATGGCTCACTGAACTGAGCCACTGAGTTGGTTCCTTTAATTTGGATCATTTTGGCTCACTAGCTCATTTTGAGTCAATATTTCAGTTTTGCTCACTCACTCTTATGGCTCATTTTGCGATCTTCTTAATTGGCGTTCGCAAAGTAAAAGTTGGCGAATCGTCTTGTTCGTTTAACTTACTATACAATGTCGTTAATTAAAAAGCACAGCGAAGTTTGGAATCATTTTGAGGACTTGAGAACGCAACAGGATAAATGCAAGATTTGCAAAAGTGTCTTAAGCTGCAAGTCACAAAGCAATGCAAATAGGCATTTAAAAACCAAGCATCCAGCAGCTATTGAGACCGTTGTACGACAAAAAATATATTTTTAATTAAAAGTTTGTTCTGCTAGTTCAAAGAAACAAAATTTTAAAATATGTAATATTTTTAAATAGCTTAAAACGTAATGTATTTTACTTTAGTTCTCACTATCGGCTCATGAGCTACCAGCAAGTGAGCAGTGAGCCAAATGAGTGAGTTGGCTCACTTCGAAAAAAAGATCGAGTGAGCCAGTTCACCTCAATGAGCTGCTTTTACCCAAGTCTACATCAGTGCACCCGTCTTACTTGTCTTTCGAAAACAATAAAGCTGACAATGATCAGGCAATTGCCGATATGTTTGCTGATTTTTTCAAAACAACTTTTTCCTGTTCGATTTATCAAGCAAATCCTCATCACTTGCAATCGTCTAATTGCATTTTAGACCCTGTGTTTGATGAAAGTTCGGTTCTTAGCGTGCTCAGTTCCGTCAAACCAATATATGCACCTGGCCCTGATGGAATACCAGGCTGCGTATTAAGGTTTTGCGCAGAGGCCCTATGTAAGCCAATACTTAAGTTGTTTATACTTTCCGTCACATCTTCCGCCTTCCCGCCTATCTGGAAGGAATCATATATAATTCCTCTTCATAAAAAGGGGAAGAAGTCCGAAGCCTCCAATTATAGGGGTATTTCTAAATTGTCTGCCATACCCAAAGCATTTGAGAAAATAATAACATCTCAATTGCAGCATTTTTGTAGCTCAATCATTTCGTCATCCCAACATGGGTTTAAAAAACGTAGATCGACAACTACTAACCTATTAGAATTTACATCTCACTCAATCAAAAGGTTCAAGAGGGCCGTGCAAACTGACGTCATTTATACTGACTTCAGCAAGGCCTTTGACTCTGTTAATCATACTCTGCTTTTATATAAGTTAAACGCACTTGGCATCCCCAGCCTTTTGCTAGATTGGATTCTTCAATATCTTTCTAATCGTACACAAAAGGTCCTCTTTAAGTCTTCATTTTCTAAGACCATCGAAGTGACCTCTGGAGTACCTCAGGGTAGTCATTTGGGTCCATTGCTATTCACTCTTTTTATAAATGATCTTCCATTGGTACTGTCACATTCTCGGGTGCTTATGTACGCGGATGATGTCAAGCTTTACCTCAGTTTTAAAGACATATCGTCTTCTTGCCTACTTCAATCGCATCTTAATGATCTTCAGAGTTGGTGTGAAACTAACCTATTAAACCTTAACGGCTCTAAATGTAAAGTTATGTCTTTTTATAGATGTACTCGATACTTAGCAACTTATTATCTTAATGACACTGTCTTAGAGCGGTTAGATATTATCAATGACTTAGGTGTTCTTATGGACCATAAATTAACTTTTAATCCTCATGTTTCTGCTACAGTTAGTAAAGCTATGGATGTTCTTGGGTTTGTGAAACGATGGTAAAAAGAGTTTGACAATCCGTACACAACCAAAATTCTGTATACTTCTTTAATCCGTCCTATCTTAGAGTACGGATCTTGCATATGGTCACCTCAATATGAGACGCACCAAAGTAAAATTGAATCTGTTCAAAAGCAATTTCTGCTCTTTGCTCTTCGCGGTCTAAATTGGGATCGCAATGTCAATCTGCCATCATGCTCCAGTAGGCTTCTTTTAATCAATCTTCCTTCTTTAATTATTCGTAGAGTAATACTTGGTGCTATCTTTATTCACAAACTTTTAATATGTAAAATAGACTCTCCTGACCTATTGACCCAGTTAAACCTATCTGTACCCCGTAGACCTACTAGAAATTTTATTCCTCTTTTCTTAAAACACTGTAATTCTAATTATTCCTTGCATGAACCTTTTCGAGTCCTATGTTCTGATTACAATCATCTGTATCCCGTAATCAGATCAGAAGCCTCTCTTTCTCTTGTGAAAACCTCTATGTTAGCACATTTAGCTCGTATTTAGCTGTAGTTAATCATATTTTTAATTGTTTGTCCGTTTTATTTGTATTTGTCCACGCGATCGTGCCGTCCGATATGCGGCTGCGCCCCACGGTCGGACGGGCGGGAGGTGGACAGCGCTCTGCTTGGGCTCGCGCGAAAGAGGCTATGTCCTGGTGTCGTATGGGCCACTTGAACGTACTTCGCATTGTACGCATCAACGTCCAGACAATATTAATGAATTAAGTTACATAAAAAGTTTGGAACATGTCAAAATATTATGGCCATGGACTGCAAGGGTATATAAACTTCGGCAGAGCCGATGTTAGCTTCTTTGATATTTTCTTAATGTAAGGATCAGGATCTGGGGACTCAAGGTTTAGTTTGCGCTGAATGACAATACACGAGGTTTAACCCCTTTGGACAGTGGTCCTTTAAATATACCCCGAGACGCTTCGTGGACGCCGGCCGCGGCGCCAAGCCGGTCGGGGTGCGGGACATGGTCCTGTTCGAAGGGAGAATGATGCCCAGGGGGTGCTTGTTGCGTGAGAAGATGAGAATGAGGTTTCATTTGAGGGAGAATGTGCTAACTCCTCCCTCCTCAAAAATCGATGTCCCGGAGATCTTACGTTCCCATCAGTGTGGGCTCCAAGCGTGGGTGACGGCTTCGTTTTCTGGAGTACCTTTTTCAATGTCCATCCTTTAGAGATAGCAAGGAGAATTAAAATCAATGTTGTAAAACTGGCGGTGATAGTGGTTCCTTTTGTAAAGGTGTCCAAACGGAGTAGGTTGTATTCCAAAATACCGTTTGTCACCTATCCCCTGAAGTTAGTGGTATAGATAGTGCCATCTTCTAGTAGCTCGATGGGGCTTGCCGTGTTGGTTATCGAGTGGCATTTTGCGGTTCCTCCCTTTATTAGTCTCGGTAAACAAGATCCTTCATTCAAGCTGGTGAGATCCGTTTCCTTGCAGATAGTGATATTTCCGTTTTTTATAATGAAGGTGTCCCGAGGTCCCACCAGAATTTTTCCCGAGGGGATATCGAGTTGTTGGTCAGCACCCGCCGCATTGCTATGTTATAAAGGAGCAACGTGCCATTTACGTAGATGGTTGGTTGGGCGAACTCGATGGCCTCTATGATGTTATTGTATGGTAGACTGGGAGTGGTCTTGATGATGTCATGCAGCTCGTCCATGTCCAGTAGGTTGGAGTTCACTACTCCAACCTTTGCGAGCTGGCAAGCCCGGATGATCTCGTTCAACTTACGCTCTAATAGTAGGACTTATTCAGCAAGATGGTCAACTCGGAGTTGTAATCCTTGTTGAGTGCATTCAGGGCTCCTGCTAACTCGTTGATTTTGTTGAATGCCTCTTGGATGCTGGACAGGAATTGGTTGTTAATGGTGAATTGTTGAATGTTCTCCCTAATGAGGGAGGCCTGGGATTGCAATATCTGGTCCCAATCAGCTGCGTCTGGTGATCCTGCCACCCATTTCCATGCTGACCCCAACCATTTAAGCGAGCGTCTCGATTTTTTGTTGGAGACAGTGAGTTCGCTGATTTTCATGTTGAAATCCTTGATTTTCAAGGATGCCAGGGTTTTGAGGTCGCAGGATGGGTACTGATCCAGGGTGAGCGATAAATTTTCCGCGAAACCGGCGAATGAGTCGAGAGGGATCACGTGCACCAGGTTTGTATGCCCTTCTATTCTCCATCCTTTTCCCCGTTTTAACGTTACTATTGGGATTCATACCTGAACACCTAGTACTCCACACCGACGACAGGCACAATATAATGGTGCTTATGTTAAAAGTAAAATGAAAGTGTTAAAGTGAGCCTAATGTTGACTTAACTCCTAGGGTATATGGGTGGGATGTGTGGACAGTGTGTTACTTGATGTGTGATTTGTGGAGTTCCTTCCCTGTTTAAATTATGACCGTAATCTTATTATCTAGGGCAACCTTTTCTGGGAAAAATCTCCTTGCATGTTTCCCTTTTATCTG
Organism: Drosophila insularis; assembly: GCA_018903935.1. NCBI lineage: Eukaryota > Metazoa > Arthropoda > Insecta > Diptera > Drosophilidae > Drosophila > Drosophila insularis. The sequence continues at coordinate 79,381 of JAEIFP010000187.1, read as the reverse complement.
CTTATTTACCACAAACATTTTTTGGTCGGCTTCGTAATGGAATTATCCGAATTATCCATTTTTAGATTCCTGGCCTTGTTCGTTACTTCCTGCTGATGTTCCAGCAATCCTCGAACGTTTTCTAGGAGTGTCTCTATGGGTTTTTCGTGATGCGATTCGGTTGAAAAAATGTCGACTGGTTTCCTCGTGGTCACGGAGTGTTTTGACTGACTGTACCTTGCCACCGTTTGTTTTGCTAGTTGCCTTGCATTTAGGTTTGGGTGTTCCATGCGCAGGCAACGGTACATCTCCAGGGACGTTGAGTGGAATCGCTCCACCTGTCCATTCACCTCGCTCTTTTGTGAGATCTCAATATCAAATCTTTGCCGATAGATCTGAATTCCCAAGTCATGTAAATAATTGAGGACTGTGAGACATAGCAGACCTCGCTCGTTGTCCATCACCATTAATTTGGACTCCGGGAAATATGATAGGACGTCCATCAACTTTTCTTTGAGGTGAATTGCCGATCTGTTTTCGATGGGGAACATCATTGCGTACTTGGAGAACTTGTCAATGCAAGACAGGAATCCCAGTTTCTCCATTACGGAGAGGTCTACATGCAAGATTTCGCAAGGCATGCAGGGTATAGGTTTTGACTGTAGGTGAGGTTTTTTGTCCGATGGTTATACATATATTTGTAAACCGCAGGTGGTACATTTCATCACACAGCTTCTGATTTTGGCTGTCATCTTCGGAAAGTAGTATTTCAGGAAAATTTGTTACTTATACCTGGAGGTAGTTCTATTGGCTCTTTTGTGTTTCCTTTGGATTATATCCTGCATTTGTTCTTCCTAAGTGGCGTCCTCGACAATCTACTGTGCCAGGCGGATTTCGTAGCTGGAGAAATATTCCCAGATGATCGATTTTATGTCGGAGATGGCGATTTCTGGAATTTTGATACCATTCAAGGAAGTTTTGAGAAATCCCCCTCCAATGGTTGTCTGGTGTCAACCCCTGTTCCTATGACGACTATTGCCTGTTTCCGGAAAGTGTTAAGCGGAGCGTCGACCCGATGCAATGGAAAACGAAGGTTTTGGCCAACGGATTGAGTTAGTCTAAGCGGGTTCAGATGGGAGGTAGTGCGTGACAAAGCATCGGCCACTGCGTTGGTTTTGCCTGGCTTGTAGAACAGCTTGCAGTTGTACTCCTTAATCCGAGCTTTTCACTTTTTATACCATACACCCATATGGTGAAATGGTATATTAAAGTCGCCAAAATGTATGTAACAGGCAGAAGGAAGCTTTTCCGACCCCATAAAGTATATATATTCTTGATCAGCATCAACAGCCGAGACGATCTAGCCATGTCCGTCTGTCCGTCCGTCCGTCCGTCTGTATGAACACCTAGATCTCGGAGACTATAAGAGCTAGAGCCACCAAATTTGGTATGTAGATTCGTGTAGTATGTAGAGTCAACAAGTTTATTTCAAATTTCTGCCACGCCCGCTACCGCCCCCACAAATTATATAAAACCGATTTTCCCAAACACTATAGCAACTAGAGACACAAAATTTGGTATGTATATTTGCTTAGTAAATGCGCACACTTTGTTTTTATAAAAATTTTGCCACGCCCCCTACCGCCTCCGCAAATTACATAAAACCGATTTTCTTGAACACTATAGCAACTAGAGACACAAAATTTGGTATGTATATCTGCTTAGTAAATGCGCACATTTTGTATTTATAAAAATTTTGCCACGCCCCCTACCGCCCCTGCCAATTAAATAAAACCGATTTTCTCAAAAACTATTCTAGCTAGAGACACCATAGTTGGTATGTGTATTTGCTTAGTAATTGCGCACATTTTTGATGTGTAAAAATTTTGCCACGCCCCCCACCGCCCCCGCAAATTAAATAAAACCGATTTTCTCAAAAACTATTCTAGCTAGAGACACCATAGTTGGTATGAATATTTGCTTAGTAATTGCGCACATTTTTGATGTGTAAAGATTTTGCCACGCCCCTTTTCGCCCCCGTAATTTGAAACTCGATTATCTCCCGTAATTTTCTACCTTGTGCAATCAAATTTAGCACACTTAAATTTGATACTAATATCAAGCAAAATACCAAATTTGATCAAAATCGGAATACAAATAGCCAAGTTATGCATATAAACGTTTTTCCATATGGCCGGTAGTGGCCGTTGGCTGGTGGGGGCGCTAGGGTGCTCGAATGCTTGAGTGAGCGAAATACTAAGAAATGCTTCTAAAAAGCATGCAAACAGATTTTTTTAAAAATACGAAAATGCATTGGTTATTATAAATTTAAAATATTTGTTTTACTGGTGTACTTCATTTTTTCAGTGCCTGTTGTTACCGTAGGCAGATCAAGTTTAAAAATCTTTAGGATCGAACCACTCTATCATATAGTTGAATACGAAAAGTAGGTGAAGCAGTTGGAGTATCGCTATGAAATTTACTAAGGTGATAGTAATTGTAGAGAAACATCAGATCCCAAAATTCAATCTCATCGAATAAATAGAACACAAGTTACAGTCAATATTAATCGTCTCTGCTCAGCCGCTGCCGGCAGCGCTGCTTGCTGCCTACTACGTCATTGCTCGAATCAACAGAGCACACGCATGCACACATACAGACGCAACGCTACATAAACTATATGTGTATGCGTACCAATCGCGGCATGCGTGTAAAAGGGGATGGGGAAGAAGAAGAAATTGAATTTTTTTTTTTTAATTTTTCTTTTTATTTACAATCTGTCCTTGGACAATCAGTGAATTTGGAGATACATAAAACATAACAGGAATAGTCGGCTCCACTCAGTCAACTATTATACATATATAAACTCTAAGTTGTACAGATGAGTAAATTAATCTACTTAAGTATTTATACATGTGTATATGTATTATTTCAAGGGTTTCATTTTATTTAGTATATATATTTATATTTATGTATATGTACATATATATAACAAAAGTTGAATTTTATTTGGAAGATCTAATACATGTAATCCTTTTAGTCTTCTTGTTGTTATATTATCAAGTAGACTTAGAGCTAATGAGTTGGGGTGGTTGTGCAGTCTGTCAATATATCTAACACCAAACTCTGCTATTTCATCCTTTACAAATGGTATATTAAGGTTTTTATGAATTTCAGCATTGGAAACATACCAAGGTGCGTTAACAATTGTGCGTAGGGTTTTCGATTGATAGCGTTGCATAATTTCAATATTTCATTGGCTCGCGGTTCCACAAAGTTGTAGCGCATAAGTCCAAACGGGCTTTAATATTGCTTTGTAATATCTTACTTTGTTTTCAATGTTAAGCTGGGACTTGTTTCCTAATAGCCAGTACATTTTTTTGGTTTTAATATTCAGCTGCTTCTGTTTTTCTTTGATATGTGCCTTCCAGGTTAACCTCCGATCAAGATGAATTCCAAGGTATTTAACTGAATCTCTTTGGGGGATTTCACAATTGTTTAGTAAGACTTTTGGACAATTCCCTCGTCTTAAGGAGTGTGTTGCTTGTACAGACTTTTGCGAGTTAACTTTGATTTTCCATTTCTGTAACCATTTTTCTATTAAGCAAATTTCTCTTTGTAGGTATGCTGTTGTCCTGTTAGGAATGCTGCTTGATGCGATTATCGCCGTATCATCTGCATACGTAGCCACGTTGAAATTAGATGCGATAGGCAAGTCGGATGTAAATAATGTATAAAGTACAGGGCCTAAAACACTTCCTTGGGGAACTCCTGCATTTATAGTAAAGAGATTAGAGATTTCTCCTTGTTGTCGAACATAGAAATGTTTATTGCCAAGATAAGACTTTAATAATAGATAGTAAGTAGCAGGAAGCCATTTCTTTATTCTATACAGAATGCCATCGTGCATCGAGCACATTTCCACTGACTAGGGTAGTGTTCAAGACGAATGATGGCGTTTTAAATAAGTGTCAGGAATTCAATCGACTTACGAGACAAGTTCTTTGCAGTGATCATACCCGGGAGACTTTTTAGTATTAATTATTATGAATTCTCCGCAGACTTCTTCAAAGTTGGTTTTTCAAATTGGTAGACTCATTTGATTTGGAGAGTCAAGGAATAATTTTATTTCTGCTTCTATACCAGCGTCATAAATATCGTTTGGCTGAAAGACTATATACAGATGTTGAGCAAAAGCGTCTACTTTTTCTTTTCCTTTCCTTTGTTGGGCGTTTCAGATACTTCGTAGCTCTCCAGAGATTGTGTTCTTGATTCGGCGAATGTGGATCTAAACTCTTTCGATACTCTGTTGGAGATTCTTGCTTTAACTCCATTAATTTCTTTTTAAGATCTGACGCGGCTTTATTAAACACCGCTTTATCTATTGGACTTCTTGTCTCTTGCCATTTTTTTCTAAGTTTTCTTTGACGTCTTACTTCATTTGGTACAGTAAAGTTGTTATTTTGAGTACCATCGCTTGGGGGTGTACTCCCATAGCTGGCCTCATGTATCGCGTTTGTAAAATTTTCTACAGCAGTATCTATCTCGGATCCAGTTTTTACAGAAATGTTTAGGTCAATTTTTTGATCTAACAAGTATCTGAACTCAGCAACATCAGTTTTGCTTGTTATAATCTTGTATGGGCTTCTCGGATTTTTTTGGATTCGCGTACTATAAGCCATTATTATAGGCGAGTGATCAGAATTTAGGTCCAAACACTCTGAGATAGCAAGATTTTGCTGTGGGATTCCATTATAAACGACAAAATCCATTAGGTCAGGAATTTTACGGGGATCAGTGGGCCAATATGTAGGTTTACCGGTTCATACGACACTGAAGCCATTATTTCTCTAGCATTTATAGAGCTCCTTGCCTTTAGGGTTTGCCAGTCTCAGGCCCCACCAAGGGTGCTTCGCATTATAATCTCCACCAGCAATAAACTTTGTTCCAAGTTTTATGAAGAATTGCTGTAATCTATCTCTTTAACAGTAAACCTTGGAGGGAAATAGATGGCAGTAACAATCAAGTCAGCATGCATACATTTGACTTTGATACTGGCAGCTTGCAATGAGATCTCTCTTATGGGATCTAGAGTTTCATATATTATTCCATTTTTAACAATCAGTGCAGCCCCGCCTTGGGCTCTTCCAGATGGATGATTCGCACAGTAAATCTCATATCCTCTCAGTTTAAAAAAGGATTTGTTTGTGAAGTGAGTCTCAGATATCAACATTATATCAATATCATTTGACATAATAAATACGTTGATTTCATGAACTTGATTTAATAACCCGTTGGCATTCCATATAGCAATTCCATAAAGCAAATTCCTAATGGTTTTTGAATCCGTTCCAAAGAACCACTTTTAGTAACAACGGGCTGATTGTTAACAATTTGGGCATATGTTGGTTGTTGGATAGATTCTGATGGGCCGAAGGTGGAGAAAGTCATGACACCATAACTATTGGCATTTATGTCTAATCGTGACTAGTTTCCGCGTGTTGTTACTTTATTTCTAAGAAGTTGGTATGCTGGTGTACACATTTTGGAGGGGTTTCCTTATTCTTGGGACATTTTTTGGACTCATGTTTTTTGCCACATTTGTCACATCTATACGCTTTGCCGCAGTATGTCTGCGTGTGACCGTATCTCTGACATCTGTGGCATTGGAGGATATCGCTTGTCTGTCTTGGAGGTTCTATTGTAACTATCGCGTTGCCAATATTATTTAACTTGTAGATTTCCGACTTTTTTGTTACTTGGCTCTAGATCTACATAAAACATATTTAAAAGGGTGATACGTCTTTTTATATTAGCAACGTTTCTCACAGTTTGACCAGTTGCCTTTAACACAGTTTTTGATTATTTCTATTGGTGTAGAGAAGTGAAGGTACCAATCATACAATTTCATGTAAAGCTCGAAAGTGTCTTTAAATTTTTCGACATTAATCTTAAATTCGGAAGATATTGCAATTAATATTATATAAAAATTCTTTATAATTTCATAATTAATTTTTAAAATATCTGAAAACAGTTTGGTATTACAAGAAGCCCTCCTAGCAGTATTGCCATCATTGCTACTACCACTGCCGTTCTGTTTTGGCTTACTTACATTAAGACCTAATTCTGACCACAAGTTTTCTTGAATGTGCTGCTTGCGTAACTGTACAAGCTCTTTGTCCATACCTTTGACGTGCCACTTTTTTATATGAATTCTATAGGATACATTTAAAACAAATTCAAAAAAATCTAATCCACGCATGAAGTGGGCTAATTCCATATTGTAAATTCTCGCTTTTAACATTAAATATTGACGAATTAATATTTTTTGTATGCAATAATTGAGTCGGCTTGGCTCCACACAAAGAACAGGACTGGCATGAGTTGGTGCCAGTCAAAATGTTTAAGACTTTGCCATCAATAAGCGTGCAATGCATATCGTATTTGGTATGCACTATTTTGTTTTTGTAAATATACAAATGATCTTCAAGATTTGTAATCTGATTGACCAAATTGGATTTGTCATTAAGAATAAGGTCCGAGCTTTCCTTGGCAAATTCCAGTTTTAATGGCCGACAGAATCTAACAGACTGGGGTGTCCTATTAATCCATATTACTCGTTTCAATTCATCAATGAGTTTCAACGGAATGATTGTTGTTACAAACAAAGAATGGTCCAGAGAAGTAGGTTCATCAAATTGAAATTTTTGTTTGTAGCAGCTTTGGCCTGTTGAACCATCAAATCCATAGCTAACTATTAATTTACAATACGATATGTCCGATAAAGTCTCGAGAACCTCCTCTTGCATAGTAAAAATACGGTTCGTAGTATGATCTAGTAAGTGTTGTAAAAAAACTTCCGCTTTTGTTTCGGAAATTTCTCGATTTTTTTTGGGATAATTTTTTGAAGATCTTCATTCACATTGTTGTTAAAAGATTCGGCAATAAACGATATTACAGCGTCTTCTTGACGGTTGTTGCAGCTCCAAATTTCGAGCAGCACTGAGCGTCTAAACTTAAGCGCACCTACAACATGTCAATTTTCAGGAAAAGGGGCAAAAACGGGGAAAAGTTATTAATTGGACCTTATAGTATAAGGTTTAGTTAATTACCCTTAAGTAAAACTGCCGAGGCCTAGCGAGGACTGTTAAAGTAATACTCCATAGAACACAAACATATTTGTTAGGGTTAAGCTAAAAATACGAATGAACAACACATTGCACAGTTACACAAAAACACAGAAGTATACAAAATCACTTCGGACACTTATTATACAAACATTTATTAACTTTTTCCATAGTAACTTTTAATTTATGCGATTAACAAACAAATTTAATACAGCTGAAAAGTTGCGATCTATTTGGCGCGCTTTTTCACGCTGCAATGCAACTCTAAATCAGCTGACTTTGTAAAATTATCAAATAATAGGGGTAGTCAACAAAAATTAAAAAAAATATTTTGATTCTATTTAATGAATTTAGAATTGGGAAAAAATATTTTTTTGGCGATTTGAGACAACAAAAAAATTTGATTAATGCCAAGATATCGTAATTTTTTCCCATAGTGTGGTGTAGAGTTTTTAACTACCACTCGAAATGCTCGGTCCTGCTTAAGCTGGTACGTATGGATCAAGACACCGTCTTTTCTCAATTCTTTAATTAACTCCCTATACTTTTCTACATTTTTAACCATGAGTCTAATCTCTCCATTATGCTGAATTTTGTAGGTATAATCCTGATCGTTAAGATAGCGTTTTAAGTATTCTAGCGTAGGGTTAATATTATTAGTTTCAGAGAGAAATATAGGCGGTGGCTTAGGGTAATCTAATGTCTCACTGGCCGAATCTATTGTGGATTGCCTTTCCCCTTGATCTTCCGTTTGCATCAGCATCTTTAACTGTTCATCATCGTCGCTGAGTACCTCAAAATAGTTGTTTCTTTTGGATGAACTAGGTCTGAATCCAGTGCCGACGCCTTTCGAGCTAGCTGTGGTGATTTGTTGCTTGACCTCTTCCTCGCTTTACGCAAGCAGCTTACTTTCTGCCATTCCATAACGGCATCATCATCGTCGTCTTCATCGCCGCTCATGGTTATACTAGGTGGTGCAGGCAGTTTGAATCGTTTGCAAAGAAAACCAAAGAAACACTTGGGTGTACAGAGAAAGCACGTCTTATCACAACCGAAGTCATGAAGCGACTAAGAAATTGAAATGATATTTGAAAGGTTCTGTGCATTAATAAATTGAGTTACATAAAAAGAGTTTGGAACATGGAACACCGGCACAGCCGGTGTTAGCTTCTTTGACATTTTTATACCATACACCCATAGGGTGAAATGGTATATTAAAGTCGCTAAAATGTATGTAACAGGCAGAAGGAAGCTTTTCCGACCCCATAAAGTATATATATTCTTGATCAGCATCAACAGCCGAGACGATCTAGCCATGTCCGTCTGTCCGTCCGTCCGTCCGTCCGTCCGTCCGTCCGTCCGTCCGTCTGTATGAACACCTAGATCTCGGAGACTATAAGAGCTAGAGCCACCAAATTTGGTATGTAGACTCGTGTCATATGTACGATTATCGAGTTTGTTTCAAATATTTGCCACGCCCCCTACCGCCCCCGCAAATGATATAAAACCGATTTTCTTAAACACCATAGCAACTAGAGACACAAAATTTGGTATGTATATTTGCTTAGTAAACGCGCACATTTTGTATTTATAAAAATTTTGCCACGCCCCCTACCGCCCCCGCAAATCAAATAAAACCGATTTTCTCAAAACCTATTTTAGCTAGAGACACCATAGTTGGTATAAATATTTGCTTAGTAATTGCGCACAGTTTTGATGTGTAAAGATTTTGCCACGCCCCCCTCCGCCCCCTAATTTGAAAAAACTCGATTATCTCCCGTAATTTTCTACCTTGTGCAATCAAATTTAGCACACTTAAATTTGATACTAATATCAAGCAAAATACCAAATTTGATTAAAATCGGAATAAAAATAGTCAAGTTATGCATATAAACGTTTTTCCATATGGCCGGAAGTGGCCGTTGGCTGGTGGGGGCGCTAGGGTGCTCGAATGCTTGAGTGAGCGAAATACTAAGAAATGCTTCTAAAAAGCATGCAAACAGATTTTTTTAAAAATACGAAAATGCATTGGTTATTATAAATTTAAAATATTTGTTTTGCTGGTGTATGGTATATCCAAGTCGGCGAGACGACTTACTTACTTCATTTTTTCCTAAAATATACACAAAAACTTTTGACAAACATACAAATTTGATATTTTTTTTAAAGTTTTCTGAAAGAAAGTTTTCTGAAATAATAACAACCATCGCCCTCTGGCTGAAATCACTTAAGATTTGGCATAAACTCAAAAATAACACAGGCCGATTTTTTTTTATGCTTTGGATATGGTTATAAATTGAGTTAAATTTGAGCCCAAAAGTAATGTATAGAAATTCAACGAATTTTTGTTTTTTAATTTCTGTAATCTTTTTCAAGATATTCTAAGATTCTAAAATCTGTTAAAAATGTACAACAAAATTTTCTTTACTTTCTATAGTAACTTTTGGCAAAACCGAGTTCATATTTGGAATCAGCATAAGTTAGAAGCACCTCTCAAATTAAAGGTTTCAAAAATCATGTCGGCCTGTGTAATTATAGAGCTTTGTTGGAGCGTTGTCCCTAATTTTAAATACATACTTTCTACTTTATTTTCACGATTTCGATTAACAAAAATACACATGACATTAGTTTTTTACATAAAGCAAACTTTATTTCGAAATGTTTATTTTTTATTTATTCTGCCCGCCCATTTTTATACCATACACCCATAGGGTGAAATGGTATATTAAAGTCGCTAAAATGTATGTAACAGGCAGAAGGAAGCTTTTCCGACCCCATAAAGTATATATATTCTTGATCAGCATCAACAGCCGAGACGATCTAGCCATGTCCGTCTGTCCGTCCGTCCGTCCGTCCGTCTGTATGAACACCTAGATCTCGGAGACTATAAGAGCTAGAGCCACCAAATTTGGTATGTAGACTCGTGTCATATGTACGCTTATCGAGTTTGTTTCAAATGTTTGCCACGCCCCCTACCGCCCCCGCAAATGATATAAAACCGATTTTCTTAAACACCATAGCAACTAGAGACACAAAATTTGGTATGTATATTTGCTTAGTAAACGCGCACATTTTGTATTTATAAAAATTTTGCCACGCCCCCTACCGCCCCCGCAAATCAAATAAAACCGATTTTCTCAAAACCTATTTTAGCTAGAGACACCATAGTTGGTATAAATATTTGCTTAGTAATTGCGCACAGTTTTGATGTGTAAAGATTTTGCCACGCCCCCCTCCGCACCCGTAATTTGAAAAAACTCGATTATCTCCCGTAATTTTGTACCTTGTGCAATCAAATTTTAGCACACTTAAATTTGATACTAATATCAAGCGAAATACCAAATTTGATCAAAATTGGAATAAAAATAGTCAAGTTATGCATATAAACGTTTTTCCATATGGCCGGAGTTGGCCGTTGCCTGGTGGGGGCGCTAGGGTGCTCGTATGCTTGAGTGAGCGAAATACTAAGATATGCTTGTGAAAAGCATGTGAACAGTTTTTATACCATACACCCATAGGGTGAAATGGTATATTAAAGTCGCCAAAATGTATGTAACAGGCGGAAGGAAGCTTTTCCGACCCCATAAAGTATATATATTCTTGATCAGCATCAATAGCCGAGACGATCTAGCCATGTCCGTCTGTCCGTCCGTCCGTCCGTCCGTCCGTCTGTATGAACACCTAGATCTCGGAGACTATAAGAGCTAGAGCCACCAAATTTGGTATGTAGACTCGTGTCATATGTACGCTTATCGAGTTTGTTTCAAATGTTTGCCACGCCCCCTACCGCCCCCGCAAATGATATAAAACCGATTTTCTTAAACACCATAGCAACTAGAGACACAAAATTTGGTATGTATATTTGCTTAGTAAATGCGCACATTTTGTATTTATAAAAATTTTGCCACGCCCCCTACCGCCCCCGCAAATTACATAAAACCGATTTTCTTAAACACTATAGCAACTACAGACACGAAATTTGGTACGTATATTTGCTTAGTAAATGCGCACATTTTGTATTTATAAAAATTTTGCCACGCCCCCTACCGCCCCCGCAAATCAAATAAAACCGATTTTCTCAAAACCTATTTTAGCTAGAGACACCATAGTTGGTATAAATATTTGCTAAGTAATTGCGCACAGTTTTGATGTGAAAAGATTTTGCCACGCCCCCCTCCGCCCCCGTAATTTGAAACTCGATTATCTCCCGTAATTTTCTACCTTGTGCAATCAAATTTAGCACACTTAAATTTGATACTAATATCAAGCAAAATACCAAATTTGATCAAAATCGGAATAAAAATAGTCAAGTTATGCATATAAACGTTTTTCCATATGGCCGGAAGTGGCCGTTGGCTGGTGGGGGCGCTAGGGTGCTCGAATGCTTGAGTGAGCGAAATACTAAGATATGCTTCTAAAAAGCATGCAAACAGATTTTTTTAAAAATACGAAAATGCATTGGTTATTATAAATTTTAAATATTTGTTTTACTGGTGTATGGTATATCCAAGTCGGCGAGACGACTTACTTACTTCATTAAATTATTTAACATACATTTATAGTTGAATTATGTTTAATTTAGATGAAGGTTTGTAAAACAATGGTTTTATTTATTATTTATTTTCCGCACATTTCTTGTGAAAATCCTGTGCAGTTTGGGTACTTGTTTCCTTTTTGCTTTTCTGCCCAGATAGGCCAATGTCCAACGTCATCCTTACGCACCATTCGATTTAGTTTCAAACTTTGTTTTCTTTCCAATATTTGGCCGATAGTCGGAAGAACCACGAAGTTTAATGCTTGATCCATCCTTGCGAACGCGTTTATATAAAAGCTTGACATTGCTGACAGCTAATTCGAGTAGATGGTAAAAAATGCGAACCTACCACTTCTTGGTAAAATGTTGTATCTTCTAATTATGCTGTCGATTAAATCAACGCCTCCAATATACCTATTATATCTATGTCTTCGTGTAGTACCCCAAGCTAAAATTCCTTCATTTGCCAAATATATCAAAAGAGGCAATGAATTGAAATAATTATCAAAATAAAGTCGAAAATTCAGATGCCTGGGCACTTCTCTCGTCATTCTGACAGGTAGACTCTATCAGAGTTTCGGATTACTTAGACATGTTAATAAGAATATACTTTCAGCTAAGTCTAGTTACTTCCATAGAAAATTTGGAAATGTAGTCACTATATGAAAAATTTATAAGGAATTTAGGATCTTGGCTATAAAATACTTAAATGACTACACATTTTTTTAATCTCAAAATTCTGAGCCTGATCAGGATCAGAACTACATCCATGCTAAATCTAAAGCCGGCTTACACTTTAATAAAGTTAATAAACTGCATCGAGTAGTCCTTTCCGCCATCAGAATTTTTCTTTTTTTTTGCCTATCTTTGGGAGCCTTACAATTGAATAAAATAACATAATCTTGATAGCTTCTCCGTTTTTAAACAAATTAAAACGTCCCAAAAACACAGTCACAAAAGAAATAGTAGTAATCATTAGTAGTAGTATTAAGTAAATTAATAATCTAGTATTGCTAAAAATCAATATAGTATGTGGTTAAATCTTTAAACTTCATATGCTATCAATTTGCTCTATTTTAAATGAAACCAAATAATCTTATTTTTAGCCTAACTAACACATTAATTAAAACGTTTTATCGTTGCAGTGCTAGGACGCCACGAACGAATTAATTATAAATTTCTTTATTTCGCTTTCAGTTTTCCAAAATAGTAAATGTTAAATCTTTGAGTTTAAATTAATATTTAAAAGCAGTTTTAATTAATTGGAATTTTAATGCCTGTCATTCCGAGAAGTTTTGATAATAACGCGTTCAAATTGTTAAACACCAGAAGTTCACACTTTATAAATCCCTATAGTGATTAAAAGAACTTAACGATTTGTCAATTCTTTCGTCGCTTGTTTTCTATTCCCTATTTTTTCTTATTTAAATTCAATATACATATGTAGGTAAACATCTTTAACCTTTAACTTTACGTCATTGCCCAATAAATTAACCCAATTTGATACCAAATTTATGTAGTTTAAGCGCGTTTTGGGCCCGAGTAACTATAGTAAATATTTACCAAATTGATATTTAAATTTTATACTCTTCTAACAGTTATTCACAAAAAAGCATCCAAAAATCAATAAAGTTAAAAGAAAACTATAAAAAAAAGCTAACTTCGTCTATGCAGAAGTTTATACGCATACCCTTGCAGTCCTTAGCTATAATATTTTTATAAGCTCTAACAATAAGTCTTTTTCTGTAACTCAATTCGTCAATGCAATGAAAAAACCATGATATATGTACATACAATGTAAACCTAACATTAAAATGTACAACAAAGGAAATAAACAATACATATGTATGTAAGTACAATGACTCGCAAATACATAACTGTTGACCGATTCGTTTGGTCGCGAAATAACTCGGATATTAAACAAAAAGTCCGCAATAGACGAGTAGTTTTTCCTTTTTCTTTTGCTCTGCGCGTTCTCGCACAATTCGCATTTGACCGGAATTTGTTATGCGAACATATTCGCCGAGCACAAATCAGTTTGCCTACTAACTATGCCAACATCATTTAAAATGAAGTAAGTAAGTCGTCTCGCCGACTTGGATATACCATACACCAGTAAAACAAATATTTTAAATTTATAATAACCAATGCATTTTCGTATTTTTAAAAAAATCTGTTTGCATGCTTTTTAGAAGCATATCTTAAAGTCGAAAATTCAGATGCCTGGGCACTTCTCTGGTCATTCTGACAGGTAGACTCTATCAGAGTTTCGGATTACTTAGACATGTTAATAAGAATATACTTTCAGCTAAGTCTAGTTACTTCCATAGAAAATTTGGAAATGTAGTCACTATATGAAAAATTTATAAGGAATTTAGGATCTTGGCTATAAAATACTTAAATGACTACACATTTTTTTAATCTCAAAATTCTGAGCCTGATCAGGATCAGAACTACATCCATGCTAAATCTAAAGCCGGCTTACACTTTAATAAAGTTAATAAACTGCATCGAGTAGTCCTTTCCGCCATCAGAATTTTTCTTTTTTTTTGCCTATCTTTGGGAGCCTTACAATTGAATAAAATAACATAATCTTGATAGCTTCTCCGTTTTTAAACAAATTAAAACGTCCCAAAAACACAGTCACAAAAGAAATAGTAACAAAAATATTACGCCACAGTTATAGAAATAGTAGTAATCATTAGTAGTAGTATTAAGTAAATTAATAATCTAGTATTGCTAAAAATCAATATAGTATGTGGTTAAATCTTTAAACTTCATATGCTATCAATTTGCTCTATTTTAAATGAAACCAAATAATCTTATTTTTAGCCTAACTAACACATTAATTAAAACGTTTTATCGTTGCAGTGCTAGGACGCCACGAACGAATTACTTATAAATTTCTTTATTTCGCTTTCAGTTTTCCAAAATAGTAAATGTTAAATCTTTGAGTTTAAATTAATATTTAAAAGCAGTTTTAATTAATTGGAATTTTAATGCCTGTCATTCCGAGAAGTTTTGATAATAACGCGTTCAAATTGTTAAACACCAGAAGTTCACACTTTATAAATCCCTATAGTGATTAAAAGAACTTAACGATTTGTCAATTCTTTCGTCGCTTGTTTTCTATTCCCTATTTTTTCTTATTTAAATTCAATATACATATGTAGGTAAACATCTTTAACCTTTAACTTTACGTCATTGCCCAATAAATTAACCCAATTTGATACCAAATTTATGTAGTTTAAGCGCGTTTTGGGCCCGAGTAACTATAGTAAATATTTACCAAATTGATATTTAAATTTTATACTCTTCTAACAGTTATTCACAAAAAAGCATCCAAAAATCAATAAAGTTAAAAGAAAACTATAAAAAAAGCTAACTTCGTCTATGCAGAAGTTTATACGCATACCCTTGCAGTCCTTAGCTATAATATTTTTATAAGCTCTAACAATAAGTCTTTTTCTGTAACTCAATTCGTCAATGCAATGAAAAAACCATGATATATGTACATACAATGTAAACCTAACATTAAAATGTACAACAAAGGAAATAAACAATACATATGTATGTAAGTACAATGACTCGCAAATACATAACTGTTGACCGATTCGTTTGGTCGCGAAATAACTCGGATATTAAACAAAAAGTCCGCAATAGACGAGTAGTTTTTCCTTTTTCTTTTGCTCTGCGCGTTCTCGCACAATTTGCATTTGACCGGAATTTGTTATGCGAACATATTCGCCGAGCACAAATCAGTTTGCCTACTAACTATGCCAACATCATTTAAAATGAAGTAAGTAAGTCGTCTCGCCGACTTGGATATACCATACACCAGTAAAACAAATATTTTAAATTTATAATAACCAATGCATTTTCGTATTTTTAAAAAAATCTGTTTGCATGCTTTTTAGAAGCATATCTTAGTATTTCGCTCACTCAAGCATTCGAGCACCCTAGCGCCCCCACCAGCCAACGGCCACTTCCGGCCATATGGAAAAACGTTTATATGCATAACTTGACTATTTTTATTCCGATTTTGATCAAATTTGGTATTTTGCTTGATATTAGTATCAAATTTAAGTGTGCTAAATATGATTGCACAAGGTAGAAAATTACGGGAGATAATCGAGTTTTTTCAAATTACGGGGGCGGAGGGGGGCGTGGCAAAATCTTTTCACATCAAAACTGTGCGCAATTACTAAGCAAATATTTATACCAACTATGGTGTCTCTAGCTAAAATAGGTTTTGAGAAAATCGGTTTTATTTGATTTGCGGGGGCGGTAGGGGGCGTGGCAAAATTTTTATAAATACAAAATGTGCGCATTTACTAAGCAAATATACATACCAAATTTTGTGTCTCTAGTTGCTATAGTGTTTAAGAAAATCGGTTTTATGTAATTTGCGGGGGCGGTAGGGGGCGTGGCAAAATTTTTACACATCAAAAATGTGCGCATTTACTTAGCAAATATACATACCAAATTTTGTGTCTCTAGTTGCTATAGTGTTTGAGAAAATCGGTTTTATATCATTTGCGGGGGCGGTAGGGGGCGTGGCAAAAATTTTACAAATATAAAATGTGCGCATTTACTTAGCAAATATACATACCAAATTTTGTGTCTCTAGTTGCTATAGTGTTTGAGAAAATCGGTTTTATATCATTTGCGGGGGCGGTAGGGGGCGTGGCAAAAATTTGAAACAAACTCGATAAGCGTACATATGACACGAGTCTACATACCAAATTTGGTGGCTCTAGCTCTTATAGTCTCCGAGATCTAGGTGTTCATACAGACGGACGGACGGACGGACGGACGGACAGACGGACATGGCTAGATCGTCTCGGCTGTTGATGCTGATCAAGAATATATATACTTTATGGGGTCGGAAAAGCTTCCTTCTGCCTGTTACATACATTTTAGCGACTTTAATATACCATTTCACCCTATGGGTGTATGGTATAAAAATTAAGTAACTAAGTCGTCTCGCCGGATATACCATACACCAGTAAAACAAATATTTTAAATTTATAATAACCAATGCATTTTCGTATTTTTAAAAAAATCTGTTTGCATGCTTTTTAGAAGCATATCTTAGTATTTCGCTCACTCAAGCATTCGAGCACCCTAGCCCCCACCAGCCAACGGCCACTTCCGGCCATATGGAAAAACGTTTATATGCATAACTTGACTATTTTTATTCCCATTTTGATCAAATTTGGTATTTTGCTTGATATTAGTATCAAATTTAAGTGTGCTAAATGCTAATGTGGATCTAAACTCTTTAGATACTCTGTTGGAGATTCTTGCTTTAACTCCATTAATTTCTTTTTAAGATCTGACGCGGCTTTATTAAACAACGCTTTATCTATTGGACTTCTTGTCTCTTGCCATTTTTTCCTAAGTTTTCTTTGACGTCTTACTTCATTTGGTACAGTAAAGTT
The DNA here is from genome assembly GCA_018903935.1 of Drosophila insularis. Classification (NCBI taxonomy): domain Eukaryota; kingdom Metazoa; phylum Arthropoda; class Insecta; order Diptera; family Drosophilidae; genus Drosophila; species Drosophila insularis. The sequence goes on along the minus strand of JAEIFP010000187.1, from coordinate 62,297 downwards.
GTTATTTTGAGTACCATCGCTTGGGGGTGTACTCCCATAGCTGGCCTCATGTATCGCGTTTGTAAAATTTTCTACAGCAGTATCTATCTCGGATCCAGTTTTTACAGAAATGTTTAGGTCAATTTTTTGATCTAACAAGTATCTGAACTCAGCAACATCAGTTTTGCTTGTTATAATCTTGTATGGGCTTCTCGGATTTTTTTGGATTCGCGTACTATAAGCCATTATTATAGGCGAGTGATCAGAATTTAGGTCCAAACACTCTGAGATAGCAAGATTTTCTATTATAAACGACAAAATCCATTAGGTCAGGAATTTTACGGGGATCAGTGGGCCAATATGTAGGTTTACCGGTTCATACGACACTGAAGCCATTATTTCTCAAGCATTTATAGAGCTCCTTGCCTTTAGGGTTTGCCAGTCTCGGGCCCCACCAAGGGTGTTTCGCATTATAATCTCCACCAGCAATAAACTTTGTTCCAAGTTTTATGAAGAATTGCTGTAATCTATCTCTTTAACAGTAAACCTTGGAGGGAAATAGATGGCAGTAACAATCAAGTCAGCATGCATACATTTGACTTTGATACTGGCAGCTCGCAATGAGATCTCTCTTATGGGATTTAGAGTTTCATATATTATTCCATTTTTAACAATCAGTGCAGCCCCGCCTTCGGCTCTTCCAGATGGATGATTCGCACAGTAAATCTCATATCCTCTCAGTTTAAAAAAGGATTTGTTTGTGAAGTGAGTCTCAGATATCAACATTATATCAATATCATTTGACATAATAAATACGTTGATTTCATGAACTTGATTTAATAACCCGTTGGCATTCCATATAGCAATTCCATATAGCAAATTCCTAATGGTTTTTGAATCCGTTCCAAAGAACCACTTTTAGTAACAACGGGCTGATTGTTAACAATTTGGGCATATGTTGGTTGTTGGATAGATTCTGATGGGCCGAAGGTGGAGAAAGTCATGACACCATAACTATTGGCATTTATGTCTAATCGTGACTAGTTTCCGCGTGTTGTTACTTTATTTCTAAGAAGTTGGTATGCTGGTGTACACATTTTGGAGGGGTTTCCTTATTCTTGGGACATTTTTTGGACTCATGTTTTTTGCCACATTTGTCACATCTATACGCTTTGCCGCAGTATGTCTGCGTGTGACCGTATCTCTGACATCTGTGGCATTGGAGGATATCGCTTGTCTGTCTTGGAGGTTCTATTGTAACTATCGCGTTGCCAATATTATTTAACTTGTAGATTTCCGACTTTTTGTTACTTGGCTCTAGATCTACATAAAACATATTTAAAGGGTGATACGTCTTTTTATATTAGCAACGTTTCTCACAGTTTGACCAGTTGCCTTTAACACAGTTTTTGATTATTTCTATTGGTGTAGAGAAGTGAAGGTACCAATCATACAATTTCATGTAAAGCTCGAAAGTGTCTTTAAATTTTTCGACATTAATCTTAAATTCGGAAGATATTGCAATTAATATTATATAAAAATTCTTTATAATTTCATAATTAATTTTTAAAATATCTGAAAACAGTTTGGTATTACAAGAAGCCCTCCTAGCAGTATTGCCATCATTGCTACTACCACTGCCGTTCTGTTTTGGCTTACTTACATTAAGACCTAATTCTGACCACAAGTTTTCTTGAATGTGCTGCTTGCGTAACTGTACAAGCTCTTTGTCCATACCTTTGACGTGCCACTTTTTTATATGAATTCTATAGGATACATTTAAAACAAATTCAAAAAATCTAATCCACGCATGAAGTGGGCTAATTCCATATTGTAAATTCTCGCTTTTAACATTAAATATTGACGAATTAATATTTTTTGTATGCAATAATTGAGTCGGCTTGGCTCCACACAAAGAACAGGACTGGCATGAGTTGGTGCCAGTCAAAATGTTTAAGACTTTGCCATCAATAAGCGTGCAATGCATATCGTATTTGGTATGCACTATTTTGTTTTTGTAAATATACAAATGATCTTCAAGATTTGTAATCTGATTGACCAAATTGGATTTGTCATTAAGAATAAGGTCCGAGCTTTCCTTGGCAAATTCCAGTTTTAATGGCCGACAGAATCTAACAGACTGGGGTGTCCTATTAATCCATATTACTCGTTTCAATTCATCAATGAGTTTCAACGGAATGATTGTTGTTACAAACAAAGAATGGTCCAGAGAAGTAGGTTCATCAAATTGAAATTTTTGTTTGTAGCAGCTTTGGCCTGTTGAACCATCAAATCCATAGCTAACTATTAATTTACAATACGATATGTCCGATAAAGTCTCGAGAACCTCCTCTTGCATAGTAAAAATACGGTTCGTAGTATGATCTAGTAAGTGTTGTAAAAAACTTCCGCTTTTGTTTCGGAAATTTCTCGATTTTTTTTTGGGATAATTTTTTGAAGATCTTCATTTACATTGTTGTTAAAAGATTCGGCAATAAACGATATTACAGCGTCTTCTTGGCGGTTGTTGCAGCTCCAAATTTCGAGCAGCACTGAGCGTCTAAACTTAAGCGCACCTACAACATGTCAATTTTCAGGAAAAGGGGCAAAAACGGGGAAAAGTTATTAATTGGACCTTATAGTATAAGGTTTAGTTAATTACCCTTAAGTAAAACTGCCGAGGCCTAGCGAGGACTGTTAAAGTAATACTCCATAGAACACAAACATATTTGTTAGGGTTAAGCTAAAAATACGAATGAACAACACATTGCACAGTTACACAAAAACACAGAAGTATACAAAATCACTTCGGACACTTATTATACAAACATTTATTAACTTTTTCCATAGTAACTTTTAATTTATGCGATTAACAAACAAATTTAATACAGCTGAAAAGTTGCGATCTATTTGGCGCGCTTTTTCACGCTGCAATGCAACTCTAAATCAGCTGACTTTGTAAGATTATCAAATAATAGGGGTAGTCAACAAAAATTAAAAAAAATATTTTGATTCTATGTAATGAATTTAGAATTGAGAAAAAATATTTTTTTGGCGATTTGAGACAACAAAAAAATTTGATTAATGCCAAGATATCGTAATTTTTTCCCATAGTGTGGTGTAGAGTTTTTAACTACCACTCGAAATGCTCGGTCCTGCTTAAGCTGGTACGTATGGATCAAGACACCGTCTTTTCTCAATTCTTTAATTAACTCCCTATACTTTTCTACATTTTTAACCATGAGTCTAATCTCTCCATTATGCTGAATTTTGTAGGTATAATCCTGATCGTTAAGATAGCGTTTTAAGTATTCTAGCGTAGGGTTAATATTATTAGTTTCAGAGAGAAATATAGGCGGTGGCTTAGGGTAATCTAATGTCTCACTGGCCGAATCTATTGTGGATTGCCTTTCCCCTTGATCTTCCGTTTGCATCAGCATCTTTAACTGTTCATCATCGTCGCTGAGTACCTCAAAATAGTTGTTTCTTTTGGATGAACTAGGTCTGAATCCAGTGCCGACGCCTTTCGAGCTAGCTGTGGTGATTTGTTGCTTGACCTCTTCCTCGCTTTACGCAAGCAGCTTACTTTCTGCCATTCCATAACGGCATCATCATCGTCGTCTTCATCGCCGCTCATGGTTATACTAGGTGGTGCAGGCAGTTTGAATCGTTTGCAAAGAAAACCAAAGAAACACTTGGGTGTACAGAGAAAGCACGTCTTATCACAACCGAAGTCATGAAGCGACTAAGAAATTGAAATGATATTTGAAAGGTTCTGTGCATTAATAAATTGAGTTACATAAAAAGAGTTTGGAACATGGAACACCGGCACAGCCGGTGTTAGCTTCTTTGATATTTTTTTTTCCTAAAATATACACAAAAACTTTTGACAAACATACAAATTTGATATTTTTTTTAAAGTTTTCTGAAAGAAAGTTTTCTGAAATAATAACAACCATCGCCCTCTGGCTGAAATCACTTAAGATTTGGCATAAACTCAAAAATAACACAGGCCGATTTTTTTTTATGCTTTGGATATGGTTATAAATTGAGTTAAATTTGAGCCCAAAAGTAATGTATAGAAATTCAACGAATTTTTGTTTTTTAATTTCTGTAATCTTTTTCAAGATATTCTAAGATTCTAAAATCTGTTAAAAATGTACAACAAAATTTTCTTTACTTTCTATAGTAACTTTTGGCAAAACCGAGTTCATATTTGGAATCAGCATAAGTTAGAAGCACCTCTCAAATTAAAGGTTTCAAAAATCATGTCGGCCTGTGTAATTATAGAGCTTTGTTGGAGCGTTGTCCCTAATTTTAAATACATACTTTCTACTTTATTTTCACGATTTCGATTAACAAAAATACACATGACATTAGTTTTTTACATAAAGCAAACTTTATTTCGAAATGTTTATTTTTTATTTATTCTGCCCGCCCATTTTTATACCATACACCCATAGGGTGAAAATGGTATATTAAAGTCGCTAAAATGTATGTAACAGGCAGAAGGAAGCTTTTCCGACCCCATAAAGTATATATATTCTTGATCAGCATCAACAGCCGAGACGATCTAGCCATGTCCGTCTGTCCGTCCGTCCGTCCGTCCGTCCGTCCGTCTGTATGAACGCCTAGATCTCGGAGACTATAAGAGCTAGAGCCACCAAATTTGGTATGTAGACTCGTGTCATATGTACGCTTATCGAGTTTGTTTCAAATGTTTGCCACGCCCCCTACCGCCCCCGCAAATGATATAAAACCGATTTTCTCAAACACCATAGCAACTAGAGACACAAAATTTGGTATGTATATTCGCTTAGTAAACGCGCACATTTTGTATTTGTAAAATTTTTGCCACGCCCCCTACCGCCCCCGCAAATTAAATAAAACCGATTTTCTCAAACACTATAGCAACTAGAGACACAAAATTTGGTATGTATATTTGCTAAGTAAATGCGCACGTTTTGTATTTGTAAAAATTTTGCCACGCCCCCTACCGCCCCCCGCAAATTAAATAAAACCGATTTTCTCAAAAACTATTCTAGCTAGAGACACAAAATTTGGTATGAATATTTGCTTAGTAATTGCGCACATTTTTGATGTGTAAAGATTTTGCCACGCCTCTTTCCGCCCCCGTAATTTGAAAAAACTCGATTATCTCCCGTAATTTTCAACCTTGTGCAATCAAATTTAGCACACTTAAATTTGATACTAATATCCAGCAAAATACCAAATTTGATCAAAATCGGAATAAAAATAGCCAAGTTATGCATATGAACGTTTTTCCATATGGCCGGAGTTGGCCGTTGGCTGGTGGGGGCGCTAGGGTGCTCGAATGCTTGAGTGAGCGAAATACTAAGATATGCTTCTAAAAAGCATGCAAACAGATTTTTTTTAAAATACGATAATGCATTGGTTATTATAACTTTAAAATATTTGTTTTACTGGTGTATGGTATATCCAAGTCGGCGAGACGACTTACTTACTTCATTTATTATTAATTTTTGTAAAATTTTGATTTATCACAAGCGGACAAACTAAATATAAATATCTCGTCAATTTTGTAGCTGAAAAATCTTATGAATAAGCTGACTTTGAAAATGTGTGCAGTAAAATTGCAGGGATGCATGTTTTGAATATTTTTTGTCTCAATAACATTTTAGATTTTTCGACTATTATTTGTCAACTTGCCCCAGTGTGCATTTGTTGAACATCTGTACATCAGTAAAAATTAAAGCTGCAACCGAGCATGATAGGAATGGTTGAACGAGGACATCAAAAGTGCAATTGAAAAAAGCAAAATGGCCCCGTTACAATAAAAAAAGTTTAACCTTTTATATGGCACACTATAATACACTATTTTTTAATTTTTCAAGTTTTTGATTTAGAACGTTTTTATGAGGAATTAAGGATTTGTTGCATAAATGCATCAAACATGTGTTGCATGAAAAAATGCCTACAATTCTTAGAGAATTTAGATGAGGTTTTTTATACCATACACCCATAGGGTGAAAATGGTATATTAAAGTCGCTAAAATGTATGTAACAGGCAGAAGGAAGCTTTTCCGACCCCATAAAGTATATATATTCTTGATCAGCATCAACAGCCGAGACGATCTAGCCATGTCCGTCTGTCCGTCCGTCCGTCCGTCCGTCTGTATGAACACCTAGATCTCGGAGACTATAAGAGCTAGAGCCACCAAATTTGGTATGTAGACTCGTGTCATATGTACGCTTATCGAGTTTGTTTCAAATGTTTGCCACGCCCCCTACCGCCCCCGCAAATTACATAAAACCGATTTTCTTAAACACTATAGCAACTACAGACACAAAATTTGGTATGTATATTTGCTTAGTAAATGCGCACATTTTGTATTTATAAAAATTTTGCCACGCCCCCTACCACCCCCGCAAATCAAATAAAACCGATTTTCTCAAAACCTATTTTAGCTAGAGACACCATAGTTGGTATAAATATTTGCTTAGTAATTGCGCACAGTTTTGATGTGTAAAGATTTTGCCACGCCCCCCTCCGCCCCCGTAATTTGAAAAAACTCGATTATCTCCCGTAATTTTCTACCTTGTGCAATCAAATTTAGCACACTTAAATTTGATACTAATATCAAGCGAAATACCAAATTTGATCAAAATTGGAATAAAAATAGTCAAGTTATGCATATAAACGTTTTTCCATATGGCCGGAGTTGGCCGTTGCCTGGTGGGGGCGCTAGGGTGCTCGTATGCTTGAGTGAGCGAAATACTAAGATATGCTTGTGAAAAGCATGTGAACAGTTTTTATACCATACACCCATAGGGTGAAATGGTATATTAAAGTCGCTAAAATGTATGTAACAGGCAGAAGGAAGCTTTTCCGACCCCATAAAGTATATATATTCTTGATCAGCATCAATAGCCGAGACGATCTAGCCATGTCCGTCCGTCCGTCCGTCTGTATGAACAGCTAGATCTCGGAGACTATAAGAGCTAGAGCCACCAAATTTGGTATGTAGACTCGTGTCATATGTACGCTTATCGAGTTTGTTTCAAATGTTTGCCACGCCCCCTACCGCCCCCGCAAATGATATAAAACCGATTTTCTTAAACACCATAGCAACTAGAGACACAAAATTTGGTATGTATATTTGCTTAGTAAACGCGCACATTTTGTGTTTATAAAAATTTTGCCACGCCCCCTACCGCCCCCGCAAATTACATAAAACCGATTTTCTTAAACACTATAGTAACTACAGACACAAAATTTGGTATGTATATTTGCTTGGTAAATGCGCATATTTTGGGTTTATAAAAATTTTGCCACGCCCCCTACCGCCCCCGCAAATTACATAAAACCGATTTTCTTAAACACTATAGCAACTACAGACACAAAATTTGGTATGTATATTTGCTTAGTAAATGCGCACATTTTGTATTTATAAAAATTTTGCCACGCCCCCTACCGCCCCCGCAAATCAAATAAAACCGATTTTCTCAAAACCTATTTTAGCTAGAGACACCATAGTTGGTATAAATATTTGCTTAGTAATTGCGCACGGTTTTGATGTGTAAAGATTTTGCCACGCCCCCCTCCGCCCCCGTAATTTGAAAAAACTCGATTATCTCCCGTAATTTTCTACCTTGTGCAATCAAATTTAGCACACTTAAATTTGATACTAATATCAAGCAAAATGGTGGGGGCGCTAGGGTGCTCGTTTGCTTGAATGAGCGAAATACTAAGATATGCTTGTGAAAAGCATGTGAACAGTTTTTATACCATACACCCATAGGGTGAAAATGGTATATTAAAGTCGCTAAAATGTATGTAACAGGCAGAAGGAAGCTTTTCCGACCCCATAAAGTATATATATTCTTGATCAGCATCAACAGCCGAGACGATATAGCCATGTCCGTCTGTCCGTCCGTCCGTCCGTCCGTCCGTCCGTCCGTCCGTCTGTATGAACACCTAGATCTCGGAGACTATAAGAGCTAGAGCCACCAAATTTGGTATGTAGACTCGTGTCATATGTACGCTTATCGAGTTTGTTTCAAATGTTTGCCACGCCCCCTACCGCCCCCGCAAATGATATAAAACCGATTTTCTCAAACACCATAGCAACTAGAGACACAAAATTTGGTATGTATATTCGCTTAGTAAACGCGCACATTTTGTATTTGTAAAATTTTTGCCACGCCCCCTACCGCCCCCGCAAATTAAATAAAACCGATTTTCTCAAACACTATAGCAACTAGAGACACAAAATTTGGTATGTATATTTGCTTAGTAAACGCGCACATTTTGTATTTGTAAAAATTTTGCCACGCCCCCTACCGCCCCCGCAAATTAAATAAAACCGATTTTCTCAAAAACTATTCTAGCTAGAGACACAAAATTTGGTATGAATATTTGCTTAGTAATTGCGCACATTTTTGATGTGTAAAGATTTTGCCACGCCTCTTTCCGCCCCCGTAATTTGAAAAAACTCGATTATCTCCCGTAATTTTCAACCTTGTGCAATCAAATTTAGCACACTTAAATTTGATACTAATATCCAGCAAAATACCAAATTTGATCAAAATCGGAATAAAAATAGCCAAGTTATGCATATGAACGTTTTTCCATATGGCCATAGTTGGCCGTTGGCTGGTGGGGCGCTAGGGTGCTCGAATGCTTGAGTGAGCGAAATACTAAGATATGCTTCTAAAAAGCATGCAAACAGATTTTTTTAAAAATACGATAATGCATTGGTTATTATAAATTTAAAACATTTGTTTTACTGGTGTATGGTATATCCAAGTCGGCGAGACGACTTACTTACTTCATTTTTAAATAAGAAAATGCATTGGTTATTATAAATTTGAAATATTTGTTTTACTGGTGTATGGTATATCCAAGTCGGCGAGACGACTTACTTACTTCATTTTTTTTTAATGTGGATGTTTTTAAATTATTTAACATACATTTATAGTTGAATTATGTTTAATTTAGATGAAGGTTTGTAAAACAATGGTTTTATTTATTATTTATTTTCCGCACATTTCTTGTGAAAATCCTGTGCAGTTTGGGTACTTGTTTCCTTTTTGCTTTTCTGCCCAGATAGGCCAATGTCCAACGTCATCCTTACGCACCATTCGATTTAGTTTCAAACTTTGTTTTCCCTCCAATATTTGGCCGATAGTCGGAAGAACCACAAAGTTTAATGCTTGATCCATCCTTGCGATCGCGTTTATAAAAAAGCTTGACATTGCTGACAGCTAATTCAAGTAGATGGTAAAAAATGCGAACCTACCACTTCTTGGTAAAATGTTGTATCTTCTAATTATGCTGTCGATTAAATCAACGCCTCCAATATACCTATTATATCTATGTCTTCGTGTAGTACCCCAAGCTAAAATTCCTTCATTTGCCAAATATTTCAAAAGAGGCAATGAATTGAAATAATTATCAAAATAAAGTCGAAAATTCAGATGCCTGGGCACTTCTCTGGTCATTCTGACAGGTAGACTCTATCAGAGTTTCGGATTACTTAGACATGTTAATAAGAATGTACTTTCAGCTAAGTCTAGTTACTTCCATAGAAAATTTGGAAATGTAGTCACTATATGAAAAATTTATAAGGAATTTAGGATCTTGGCTATAAAATACTTAAATGACTACACATTTTTTTAATCTCAAAATTCTGAGCCTGATCAGGATCAGAACTACATCCATGCTAAATCTAAAGCCGGCTTACACTTTAATAAAGTTAATAAACTGCATCGAGTAGTCCTTTCCGCCATCAGAATTTTTCTTTTTTTTTGCCTATCTTTGGGAGCCTTACAATTGAATAAAATAACATAATCTTGATAATCTTCTCCGTTTTTAAACAAATTAAAACGTCCCAAAAACACAGTCACAAAAGAAATAGTAACAAAAATATTACGCCACAGTTATAGAAATAGTAGTAATCATTAGTAGTAGTATTAAGTAAATTAATAATCTAGTATTGCTAAAAATCAATATAGTATGTGGTTAAATCTTTAAACTTCATATGCTATCAATTTGCTCTATTTTAAATGAAACCAAATAATCTTATTTTTAGCCTAACTAACACATTAATTAAAACGTTTTATCGTTGCAGTGCTAGGACGCCACGAACGAATTAATTATAAATTTCTTTATTTCGCTTTCAGTTTTCCAAAATAGTAAATGTTAAATCTTTGAGTTTAAATTAATATTTAAAAGCAGTTTTAATTAATTGGAATTTTAATGCCTGTCATTCCGAGAAGTTTTGATAATAACGCGTTCAAATTGTTAAACACCAGAAGTTCACACATTATAAATCCCTATAGTGATTAAAAGAACTTAACGATTTGTCAATTCTTTCGTCGCTTGTTTTCTATTCCCTATTTTTTCTTATTTAAATTCAATATACATATGTAGGTAAACATCTTTAACCTTTAACTTTACGTCATTGCCCATTAAATTAACCCAATTTGATACCAAATTTATGTAGTTTAAGCGCGTTTTGGGCCCGAGTAACTATAGTAAATATTTACCAAATTGATATTTAAATTTTATACTCTTCTAACAGTTATTCACAAAAAAGCATCCAAAAATCAATAAAGTTAAAAGAAAACTATAAAAAAAGCTAACTTCGTCTATGCAGAAGTTTATACGCATACCCTTGCAGTCCTTAGCTATAATATTTTTATAAGCTCTAACAATAAGTCTTTTTCTGTAACTCAATTCGTCAATGCAATGAAAAAACCATGATATATGTACATACAATGTAAACCTAACATTAAAATGTACAACAAAGGAAATAAACAATACATATGTATGTAAGTACAATGACTCGCAAATACATAACTGTTGACCGATTCGTTTGGTCGCGAAATAACTCGGACATTAAACAAAAAGTCCGCAATAGACGAGTAGTTTTTCCTTTTTCTTTTGCTCTGCGCGTTCTCGCACAACTCGCATTTGACCGGAATTTGTTATGCGAACATATTCGCCGAGCACAAATCAGTTTGCCTACTAACTATGCCAACATCATTTAAAAAAATGAAGTAAGTAAGTCGTCTCGCCGACTTGGATATACCATACACCAGTAAAACAAATATTTTAAATTTATAATAACCAATGCATTTTCGTATTTTTAAAAAAATCAGTTTGCATGCTTTTTAGAAGCATATCTTAGTATTTCGCTCACTCAAGCATTCGAGCACCCTAGCGCCCCCACCAGCCAACGGCCACTTCCGGCCATATGGAAAAACGTTTATATGCATAACTTGAGAATATTTTTATTCCGATTTTGATCAAATTTGGTATTTTGCTTGATATTAGTATCAAATTTAAGTGTGCTAAATTTGATTGCACAAGGTAGAAAATTACGGGAGATAATCGAGTTTTTTCAAATTACGGGGGCGGAGGGGGGCGTGGCAAAATCTTTACACATCAAAACTGTGCGCAATTACTAAGCAAATATTTATACCAACTATGGTGTCTCTAGCTAAAATAGGTTTTGAGAAAATCGGTTTTATTTGATTTGCGGGGGCGGTAGGGGGCGTGGCAAAATTTTTATAAATACAAAATGTGCGCGTTTACTAAGCAAATATACATACCAAATTTTGTGTCTCTAGTTGCTATGGTGTTTAAGAAAATCGGTTTTATATCATTTGCGGGGGCGGTAGGGGGCGTGGCAAATATTTGAAACAAACTCGATAAGCGTACATATGACACGAGTCTACATACCAAATTTGGTGGCTCTAGCTCTTATAGTCTCCGAGATCTAGGTGTTCATACAGACGGACGGACGGACGGACAGACGGACATGGCTAGATCGTCTCGGCTGTTGATGCTGATCAAGAATATATATACTTTATAGGGTCGGAAATATCTCCTTCTGTGCGTTACAAACATCTGACCAATTTTATAATACCTTCTGCAAGGGTATAAAAATCTTTGACGTTATTTAAAAAATATGCGGTCGGAAACGTCTCCTTTTGTGCGTTTCAAACATCTTACTAATTTTATACTACTCTCTGCAAGGATATAAAAAACAACGAGGAATAGGAACTTCGGTTCACTTTGCAAACAATCAATAAGCTCTTCTAGCAATTTCTTGTAGAGTTTGCCCCGCGTTGAGTGTCCAATAGAGCTTCAAATCCATCGATGGGGATTATCCATAGTATCGATGGTTTTTTATACATCGATAATTTATTGCTTTGAAAATATTAAATATTTAATAGATAGCTTGGAGTTGGTGTTTCCTCAGAGAAAAAACTAGAGAAGTTCTTAAAGTAAAAAACGTAAATATTTTATTTGTTAACAAAAAGCAGTGGCTATTTTCAATTGATTTTTACCAAAATGACGAAACCATGTTCCGTTTCGTTTAACTTTGTCATTTAATTTGGTTTATAAGACCAAAATTAAACAACCTGTATTAAGTTTAGAAAAAAAGGATCTCGAAATGAAATATTTTCCTTCAATTCAAATTTTCGATGGATCCATCGATAGTATCGATGGTTTTTTCCATCGATGTCGAAAACTATCGAGTGCAGCCGCAATCGATGGTTTTGCAGCTCAACTGTCCGAAATGTTTCTACTAGAAACTTTCTAGAAATAATGTTCGTGCGAACACTCGAATCCATTGTCGAACATGTTTGCACGAACACGCGGAAGATAGAAACATTTCCGTTATTGCGCTTTTCACATTCGAACATAACATGTGCGCGTAACAAATTTGGCTATGGATACACCTATTATGTCACGTTGGAATCAAGACCAGACGAGTGCCGCTTTAACTTTTGGTTACACTATCAACTACCTCCTTTCTAAGACGAAGCTTATCCTAAAACGCACAAAACTGTTGATCAGCTTTTATTCTGGTCGAAACTCCAAGTTGTGCTTTTAATTCTATATTCTTCTCTATATTCTGTCAGGAAATTAAAAGACTTTAAATATGCCTTCGAGCGATGTTCCCTTAATATGAGGGAACAAATATTAAATAAAGAAAAAATTATAAATATTTAATGTACTTTTTCCGCAGCTTTGATTTCAAAAGATATTTTGTTGTTGTTGTGTTGGTGTTACAACACCATAAAATTCTCCAATGAAGAAGAAAAAATATCGGCTTATAGAGTCGATTAAACGCGAACGACAAAAAATTTGTTTTTTGTACCTATATATGTATGTACATATTTTTGGAAAATATAAATCATGTAGCCATTAAATTTCCATCTGGGAATGCAATAACGCGCTGTATTCAAACATTTCAATTTTGGGCAATTTAATTTGCGTTTCCCAGAATGGCTCTCAAAACTGCTTTCGGTATCTCCGCGAAAGTGCCACTTCTAGCTGGTGAATGTACCATTTAAGTATGCTTGCGCGCATTCCTTCATGTGTGGGGACATTTTATTATTTTGTTAAAGCACCAAAGCAACTGTCTTATTTCAACTAATGTTTTGTTCTTGTAACTTTCCCTTATTCCTCACTGCACTGCGTGCTATGTTGCATTCCCGTTTCAATTGTGCTTCTTTTGAGAAGAACCGTTATCATTTTACTTATTTTTTTGCTCTCTCAAATTAAAGAGGCTGTCAGTAAGACAAGAGAAAAGAAACTGCAAACTAAAATACTTTTAGTCAAGAAGAATAAAGAAAGTTATTGTTGTGCCATTTTTTTTTACCGTCACTGTATATAAGTACTAAAGGAATACATTCAGCCCACTTCTGGAACGCAAACGTGATAATGACATTAAGGAGATGCTGGCATTCCGCTCAATTTGCCTTTCCGCTCGCTTGTCGCGTCCAGTTTACTTTATATAGCCATAAGAGAATGGATTTTTAAAAAAGTTTTGGACAACGAATTGACTACGGCCAATTTGACGAGCAATACCTCGACCACAGATACCACTATCGCTTAAGGCTATAATCTCGCCCTTTTCAATGTCAGTCAGATATTTTCCACGAGGCATTTGCGCAAATTTATGGTTTTCTTAAGTATTGCGACTAAACTTCGCCAAATCTAATCTGGGACTGCATAAGAAAGCTCTAATTCTAGAGCTGACTTTATAAATATGCAACAGTAAAAACTCGCGACCATTAAATAAACAATTGTTTTTGTATTATTTTTGTTTCTTTTTCCTCTTCAGAAAATTGGTGTACAATCCCAAGCAATTTTTTAGATATAGTGTGTAGATGTTAAAAAAATTTGGTCTATAACATTTGCTTGATTTGTTCTTATCCTTTAATATCATCTTTAACAAAATTAAATCAAAAGCTGTGAAAATACTGTATAGAGTTAAAACATTAACCGCCTCATTATTTTTTCCTGTGGCCAAGTCGGTTCAGCATTATTTTGTCAAATGCCTCTCGTCTTTTATCAGCCAACGCCAAGGCTTGCGTTTACGAAACTTGGGCTTCTTGGATGGGTTTACCTTTTTTTAATTTCGGCAATCTTGCGCCTGACTAAAATGATATAGTGCATAGGTTTAGTCGGCTCTAGATTATGCCAGGCCAGGAGTGAGCGACGACGAATTTCTTGCTTCGTGAATCTTGAAGCACCCATAGCAGCGACATAGTCTTTGTGAAAAAGCTTATAAGGATGCAACTTTTGCAGATCCTTTTTCACAGCTTCTTTTATCGGTGTCACAGGCTGCTTTGTACGGCCTATAGAATCTATAGTGCGAGAGAGTGGGGCTCCTCCTTTTCTGTTAATATTGTAAATACTAATTATTAATTATTAGTAATTATTAATATTATTATTACTATCTTAAGATATTATCAGGCTTCAGGTCATTTGTTCCAAATATAAATAAAAAACGTAGTTTTTAATTTATTTTTTCTTTCCGATATATTTCGGTTGCGCTGCGGCAACCGTCTTCAGGACAACTACAATAAAATACGAAAACATTTAACAATTATATGACATTTAACAATCTTCTAACATACATTATTTGACACGTCAGCACCATTCGACGTGGAGTTGAGAACTAATTCTTGTCAAGTAAATGTCTGTATATGGGAGCGCAGTTGTCGGTATCAGTCTTAAAGTTAAGTCGTGTGGCGCTCGGAGTATTGATGATATGTAGCATCTCCATGGTAAACCTTTTGTTGTAGTGTCGCTCTTCATCTAATATTGCTGTCTCTTCGAAATTCGGTGCACTAGTTGCACAGTGTGTCATTAATGCTGTTTTTGGTGTGTCTGAATAATGTCTCATTTTATAGTCCAATCTGTGTTGGTCGCAAAAACTACCACAATTATTATTATTATTATAAGTATAGGATATAGTTGTAAACTATCAACCGAACTATATTTTACAAGCACTGGCAACTCAGGCCTTCGGCTTAGACGAAAACTACATCCATACACTATCCTGGGATTCGA
Source organism: Drosophila insularis (assembly GCA_018903935.1). Classification (NCBI taxonomy): domain Eukaryota; kingdom Metazoa; phylum Arthropoda; class Insecta; order Diptera; family Drosophilidae; genus Drosophila; species Drosophila insularis. The sequence continues at coordinate 46,954 of JAEIFP010000187.1, read as the reverse complement.
ACCCGGATCCTTGTTGTTCAGTTGCCTAATTGACTGGGCACCTAGAAAACAACATTTCTACGAAATGTAGAAAAATTATTTGTTTTAATTTTGTTAGTGTTTTCTAAGACCGAATTTTTTCGTCACAAGCTTTCAGACTTATCTAAATAAAAATTGTGTTAACGTGTAGTACCCAGATTATTCCTTTCACATATTTAACCATCAAACGGAGTTTCCTTTTTTTAAATCAACCGCTTTTTTATGAAGAGCAAATAAGAGAATAATTCTATACATAAATTTCTACCAATTGTCTTTCGGAAAAATAAAATTTTTTTTATCAACAATTTATTTGAATTTGCCGCAAAAATTTAAATATGGCTCCAATTGTATACCAGAAAATTTGGTATCTGGCAACGCCATTTGGCGTGCTTTCCAACATTGTCGTAAAATTTGGCCACACTATTTTAGCCGGAAACAGCTAGATTCAGCTATTTTTATCTTTAATCTCGCTAAAAAGTTTAATTTTCTTTTGTTAATTATACAAAAACTACAAAATAAATCGCCAAGGCGCAGCTGATATCGTGCTCGTGGAAATTTTCTCCTTTGTTTGATATCACAGTTTCAAACTATACAGTTTAAGGCTGTTTTGGCCCCGAGTAGCTTAAGTAAATATTTACCCAAATATTATTATGCATTACACACAAACACAAGGAAAAATAGCTCCAGAACCCAGGATAGGCCGGCCAACAAAATTTTTAGATCGCCAGGAACGGATTGTGGTGTTCACGGTTGCCCGAAATCCTCATACCTCGTCTGTGAAATTATGTGAGAGCCTAAAGGAATCTTTCGACAGTAATTTCACCCCCCAAACTGTTCGAAATACCTTAAATAAGGCCGGGTATCGTGGCCGTGTTCCTCGGCGCAAGCCTTTCATTTCAAAATTGAACAAGCAAAAGAGGCTAGAATTTGCGAAACAACATGACAAGCCAGATTCATTTGCGAACACAATCATATTCAGTGACGAGTCTAAATTTAATTTATTTGGGTCTGATGGAGCGCAAAAAAATCTGTCAGAAACCCAATAAAGAGCTTCAAGAAAATATCTTCCTCAAAAGTGTTAAACACGATGGGGGCAATGTGATGGTTTTGGGGGGTGTTTTGCTGGTTTTGGAGTTGGAAACCTAGTGTTTATGTGCTGAAAACTGGGCCTCAGTGGCACAAATTGGCAGTTTCAGCAAGATAATGACCCAAAACATTCGTCTTATCTTGTGCAGGAGTGGCTCATATATTATTGCAAGGAGTTCAGCTGCCTTGGATAAAACTGATTACTTTTCTTGTGCCAAAACTTTTTTGATTTAAATTTGTGCCTATATTTACATTTTTTTATTTTGCAAATGAACCAAAGCTGAAATTAAATTTTTTTTTGTTCAATATTAAATATATTATATGAGTTACATAAATTTCATTTTTCATTTACTTAAAGCTGTGTTAAAAAAAAAGTTACAGCACTTAGAAGTTTGATTTTTTAAGTGTGGTAATACTTTTTGACTCACTGTATGCCAACATCATTTTTAAAAATCTTGGATGTTTATTGAAAAATAAGCGGTCAGAAACGTCTTCTATTGTTCGTTTCAAACTTCTGACTAATTTTATAATACTCTCTGCAAGGGTATAAAAAACAACGAGGAATAGCAACTTCGGTTTACTTTGCAAACAATCAATAAGCTCTTCTAGCAATTTCTTATAGATTTTGCCACGTGTTGACTGTCCAATAGACTATCCATAGTATCGATGGTTTGTTATCCATCGATAATTTATTGCTTTAAAAATATTAAATATTTAATAGAGAGCTTGGAGTTGGTGTTTCCTCGGAGAAAAAACTAGAGAAGTTCTTAAAGTAAAAAGCGTAAATATTTTGTTATTTGTTAACAAAAAGCAGTGGCTATTTGCAATTGATTTTTACCAAAACGACGAAACCATGTTCCGTTTCGTTTAACTAAGTCATTTAATTTGGTTTATAAGACCAAAATTAAACAACCTGTATTAAGTTTAGAAAAAAAGGATCTCGAAATGAAATATTTTCCTTCAATTCAAATTTTCGATGGATCCATCGATAGTATCGATGGTTTTTTCCATCGATGTCGAAAACTATCGAGTGCAGCCGCAATCGATGGTTTTGCAGCTCAACTGTCCGAAATAAACCTACTAGAAACTTTCTAGAAATAATGTTCGTGCGAACACTCGAATCCATTGTCGAACATGTTTGCACGAACACGCGAAAGATAGAAACATTTCCGTTATTGCGCTTTTCATATTCGAACACAACATGTGCGCGTAACAAATTTGGCTATGGATACACCTCTTATGTCACATTGGAATCAAGACCAGAGGAGTGCCGCTTTAACTTTTGGTTACACTATCAACTACCTCCTTTCTAAGACGAAGCTTTTATTCTGGTCGAAACTCCAAGTTGTGCTTTTAATTCTATATTCTTCTCTATATTCTCTCAGGAAATTAAAAGACTTTAAATATGCCTTCGAGCGATGTTCCCTTAATATGAGGGAACAAATATTAAATAAAGAAAAAATTATAAATATTTAATGTACTTTTTCCGCAGCTTTGATTTCAAAAGATATTTTGTTGTTGTTGTGTTGGTGTTACAACACCATAAAATTCTCCAATGAAGAAGAAAAAATATCGGCTTATAGAGTCGATTAAACGCGAACGACAAAAAATTTGTTTTTTGTACCTATATATGTATGTACATATTTTTGGAAAATATAAATCATGTAGCCATTAAATTTCCATCTGGGAATGCAATAACGCGCTGTATTCAAACATTTCAATTTTGGGCAATTTAATTTGCGTTTCCCAGAATGGCTCTCAAAACTGCTTTCGGTATCTCCGCGAAAGTGCCACTTCTAGCTGGTGAATGTACCATTTAAGTATGCTTGCGCGCATTCCTTCATGTGTGGGGACATTTTATTATTTTGTTAAAGCACCAAAGCAACTGTCTTATTTCAACTAATGTTTTGTTCTTGTAACTTTCCCTTATTCCTCACTGCACTGCGTGCTATGTTGCATTCCCGTTTCAATTGTGCTTCTTTTGAGAAGAACCGTTATCATTTTACTTATTTTTTTGCTCTCTCAAATTAAAGAGGCTGTCAGTAAGACAAGAGAAAAGAAACTGCAAACTAAAATACTTTTAGTCAAGAAGAATAAAGAAAGTTATTGTTGTGCCATTTTTTTTTACCGTCACTGTATATAAGTACTAAAGGAATACATTCAGCCCACTTCTGGAACGCAAACGTGATAATGACATTAAGGAGATGCTGGCATTCCGCTCAATTTGCCTTTCCGCTCGCTTGTCGCGTCCAGTTTACTTTATATAGCCATAAGAGAATGGATTTTTTAAAAAGTTTTGGACAACGAATTGACTACGGCCAATTTGACGAGCAATACCTCGACCACAGATACCACTATCGCTTAAGGCTATAATCTCGCCCTTTTCAATGTCAGTCAGATATTTTCCACGAGGCATTTGCGCAAATTTATGGTTTTCTTAAGTATTGCGACTAAACTTCGCCAAATCTAATCTGGGACTGCATAAGAAAGCTCTAATTCTAGAGCTGACTTTATAAATATGCAACAGTAAAAACTCGCGACCATTAAATAAACAATTGTTTTTGTATTATTTTTGTTTCTTTTTCCTCTTCAGAAAATTGGTGTACAATCCCAAGCAATTTTTTAGATATAGTGTGTAGATGTTAAAAAAATTTGGTCTATAACATTTGCTTGATTTGTTCTTATCCTTTAATATCATCTTTAACAAAATTAAATCAAAAGCTGTGAAAATACTGTATAGAGTTAAAACATTAACCGCCTCATTATTTTTTCCTGTGGCCAAGTCGGTTCAGCATTATTTTGTCAAATGCCTCTCGTCTTTTATCAGCCAACGCCAAGGCTTGCGTTTACGAAACTTGGGCTTCTTGGATGGGTTTACCTTTTTTTAATTTCGGCAATCTTGCGCCTGACTAAAATGATATAGTGCATAGGTTTAGTCGGCTCTAGATTATGCCAGGCCAGGAGTGAGCGACGACGAATTTCTTGCTTCGTGAATCTTGAAGCACCCATAGCAGCGACATAGTCTTTGTGAAAAAGCTTATAAGGATGCAACTTTTGCAGATCCTTTTTCACAGCTTCTTTTATCGGTGTCACAGGCTGCTTTGTACGGCCTATAGAATCTATAGTGCGAGAGAGTGGGGCTCCTCCTTTTCTGTTAATATTGTAAATACTAATTATTAATTATTAGTAATTATTAATATTATTATTACTATCTTAAGATATTATCAGGCTTCAGGTCATTTGTTCCAAATATAAATAAAAACGTAGTTTTTAATTTATTTTTTCTTTCCGATATATTTCGGTTGCGCTGCGGCAACCGTCTTCAGGACAACTACAATAAAATACGAAAACATTTAACAATTATATGACATTTAACAATCTTCTAACATACATTATTTGACACGTCAGCACCATTCGACGTGGAGTTGAGAACTAATTCTTGTCAAGTAAATGTCTGTATATGGGAGCGCAGTTGTCGGTATCAGTCTTAAAGTTAAGTCGTGTGGCGCTCGGAGTATTGATGATATGTAGCATCTCCATGGTAAACCTTTTGTTGTAGTGTCGCTCTTCATCTAATATTGCTGTCTCTTCGAAATTCGGTGCACTAGTTGCACAGTGTGTCATTAATGCTGTTTTTGGTGTGTCTGAATAATGTCTCATTTTATAGTCCAATCTGTGTTGGTCGCAAAAACTACCACAATTATTATTATTATTATTATTATAAGTATAGGATATAGTTGTAAACTATCAACCGAACTATATTTTACAAGCACTGGCAACTCAGGCCTTCGGCTTAGACGAAAACTACATCCATACACTATCCTGGGATTCGAACCCGGATCCTTGTTGTTCAGTTGCCTAATTGACTGGGCACCTAGAAAACAACATTTCTACGAAATGTAGAAAAATTATTTGTTTTAATTTTGTTAGTGTTTTCTAAGACCGAATTTTTTCGTCACAAGCTTTCAGACTTATCTAAATAAAAATTGTGTTAACGTGTAGTACCCAGATTATTCCTTTCACATATTTAACCATCAAACGGAGTTTCCTTTTTTAAATCAACCGCTTTTTTATGAAGAGCAAATAAGAGAATAATTCTATACATAAATTTCTACCAATTGTCTTTCGGAAAAATAAAATTTTTTTTATCAACAATTTATTTGAATTTGCCGCAAAAATTTAAATATGGCTCCAATTGTATACCAGAAAATTTGGTATCTGGCAACGCCATTTGGCGTGCTTTCCAACATTGTCGTAAAATTTGGCCACACTATTTTAGCCGGAAACAGCTAGATTCAGCTATTTTTATCTTTAATCTCGCTAAAAAGTTTAATTTTCTTTTGTTAATTATACAAAAACTACAAAATAAATCGCCAAGGCGCAGCTGATATCGTGCTCGTGGAAATTTTCTCCTTTGTTTGATATCACAGTTTCAAACTATACAGTTTAAGGCTGTTTTGGCCCCGAGTAGCTTAAGTAAATATTTACCCAAATATTATTATGCATTACACACAAACACAAGGAAAAATAGCTCCAGAACCCAGGATAGGCCGGCCAACAAAATTTTTAGATCGCCAGGAACGGATTGTGGTGTTCACGGTTGCCCGAAATCCTCATACCTCGTCTGTGAAATTATGTGAGAGCCTAAAGGAATCTTTCGACAGTAATTTCACCCCCCAAACTGTTCGAAATACCTTAAATAAGGCCGGGTATCGTGGCCGTGTTCCTCGGCGCAAGCCTTTCATTTCAAAATTGAACAAGCAAAAGAGGCTAGAATTTGCGAAACAACATGACAAGCCAGATTCATTTGCGAACACAATCATATTCAGTGACGAGTCTAAATTTAATTTATTTGGGTCTGATGGAGCGCAAAAAATCTGTCAGAAACCCAATAAAGAGCTTCAAGAAAATATCTTCCTCAAAAGTGTTAAACACGATGGGGGCAATGTGATGGTTTTGGGGGGTGTTTTGCTGGTTTTGGAGTTGGAAACCTAGTGTTTATGTGCTGAAAACTGGGCCTCAGTGGCACAAATTGGCAGTTTCAGCAAGATAATGACCCAAAACATTCGTCTTATCTTGTGCAGGAGTGGCTCATATATTATTGCAAGGAGTTCAGCTGCCTTGGATAAAACTGATTACTTTTCTTGTGCCAAAACTTTTTTGATTTAAATTTGTGCCTATATTTACATTTTTTTATTTTGCAAATGAACCAAAGCTGAAATTAAATTTTTTTTTGTTCAATATTAAATATATTATATGAGTTACATAAATTTCATTTTTCATTTACTTAAAGCTGTGTTAAAAAAAAAAGTTACAGCACTTAGAAGTTTGATTTTTTAAGTGTGGTAATACTTTTTTGACTCACTGTATGCCAACATCATTTTTAAAAAATCTTGGATGTTTATTGAAAAATAAGCGGTCAGAAACGTCTTCTATTGTTCGTTTCAAACTTCTGACTAATTTTATAATACTCTCTGCAAGGGTATAAAAAACAACGAGGAATAGCAACTTCGGTTTACTTTGCAAACAATCAATAAGCTCTTCTAGCAATTTCTTATAGATTTTGCCACGTGTTGACTGTCCAATAGACTATCCATAGTATCGATGGTTTGTTATCCATCGATAATTTATTGCTTTAAAAATATTAAATATTTAATAGAGAGCTTGGAGTTGGTGTTTCCTCGGAGAAAAACTAGAGAAGTTCTTAAAGTAAAAAGCGTAAATATTTTGTTATTTGTTAACAAAAAGCAGTGGCTATTTGCAATTGATTTTTACCAAAACGACGAAACCATGTTCCGTTTCGTTTAACTAAGTCATTTAATTTGGTTTATAAGACCAAAATTAAAACAACCTGTATTAAGTTTAGAAAAAAAGGATCTCGAAATGAAATATTTTCCTTCAATTCAAATTTTCGATGGATCCATCGATAGTATCGATGGTTTTTTCCATCGATGTCGAAAACTATCGAGTGCAGCCGCAATCGATGGTTTTGCAGCTCAACTGTCCGAAATAAACCTACTAGAAACTTTCTAGAAATAATGTTCGTGCGAACACTCGAATCCATTGTCGAACATGTTTGCACGAACACGCGAAAGATAGAAACATTTCCGTTATTGCGCTTTTCATATTCGAACACAACATGTGCGCGTAACAAATTTGGCTATGGATACACCTCTTATGTCACATTGGAATCAAGACCAGAGGAGTGCCGCTTTAACTTTTGGTTACACTATCAACTACCTCCTTTCTAAGACGAAGCTTTTATTCTGGTCGAAACTCCAAGTTGTGCTTTTAATTCTATATTCTTCTCTATATTCTCTCAGGAAATTAAAAGACTTTAAATATGCTCTTCGAGCGATGTTCCCTTAATATGAGGGAACAAATATTAAATAAAGAAAAAATTATAAATATTTAATGTACTTTTTCCGCAGCTTTGATTTCAAAAGATATTTTGTTGTTGTTGTGTTGGTGTTACAACACCATAAAATTCTCCAATGAAGAAGGAAAAATATCGGCTTATAGAGTCGATTAAACGCGAACGACAAAAAATTTGTTTTTTGTACCTATATATGTATGTACATATTTTTGGAAAATATAAATCATGTAGCCATTAAATTTCCATCTGGGAATGCAATAACGCGCTGTATTCAAACATTTCAATTTTGGGCAATTTAATTTGCGTTTCCCAGAATGGCTCTCAAAACTGCTTTCGGTATCTCCGCGAAAGTGCCACTTCTAGCTGGTGAATGTACCATTTAAGTATGCTTGCGCGCATTCCTTCATGTGTGGGGACATTTTATTATTTTGTTAAAGCACCAAAGCAACTGTCTTATTTCAACTAATGTTTTGTTCTTGTAACTTTCCCTTATTCCTCACTGCACTGCGTGCTATGTTGCATTCCCGTTTCAATTGTGCTTCTTTTGAGAAGAACCGTTATCATTTTACTTATTTTTTTGCTCTCTCAAATTAAAGAGGCTGTCAGTAAGACAAGAGAAAAGAAACTGCAAACTAAAATACTTTTAGTCAAGAAGAATAAAGAAAGTTATTGTTGTGCCATTTTTTTTACCGTCACTGTATATAAGTACTAAAGGAATACATTCAGCCCACTTCTGGAACGCAAACGTGATAATGACATTAAGGAGATGCTGGCATTCCGCTCAATTTGCCTTTCCGCTCGCTTGTCGCGTCCAGTTTACTTTATATAGCCATAAGAGAATGGATTTTTTAAAAAGTTTTGGACAACGAATTGACTACGGCCAATTTGACGAGCAATACCTCGACCACAGATACCACTATCGCTTAAGGCTATAATCTCGCCCTTTTCAATGTCAGTCAGATATTTTCCACGAGGCATTTGCGCAAATTTATGGTTTTCTTAAGTATTGCGACTAAACTTCGCCAAATCTAATCTGGGACTGCATAAGAAAGCTCTAATTCTAGAGCTGACTTTATAAATATGCAACAGTAAAAACTCGCGACCATTAAATAAACAATTGTTTTTGTATTATTTTTGTTTCTTTTTCCTCTTCAGAAAATTGGTGTACAATCCCAAGCAATTTTTTAGATATAGTGTGTAGATGTTAAAAAAATTTGGTCTATAACATTTGCTTGATTTGTTCTTATCCTTTAATATCATCTTTAACAAAATTAAATCAAAAGCTGTGAAAATACTGTATAGAGTTAAAACATTAACCGCCTCATTATTTTTTCCTGTGGCCAAGTCGGTTCAGCATTATTTTGTCAAATGCCTCTCGTCTTTTATCAGCCAACGCCAAGGCTTGCGTTTACGAAACTTGGGCTTCTTGGATGGGTTTACCTTTTTTTAATTTCGGCAATCTTGCGCCTGACTAAAATGATATAGTGCATAGGTTTAGTCGGCTCTAGATTATGCCAGGCCAGGAGTGAGCGACGACGAATTTCTTGCTTCGTGAATCTTGAAGCACCCATAGCAGCGACATAGTCTTTGTGAAAAAGCTTATAAGGATGCAACTTTTGCAGATCCTTTTTCACAGCTTCTTTTATCGGTGTCACAGGCTGCTTTGTACGGCCTATAGAATCTATAGTGCGAGAGAGTGGGGCTCCTCCTTTTCTGTTAATATTGTAAATACTAATTATTAATTATTAGTAATTATTAATATTATTATTACTATCTTAAGATATTATCAGGCTTCAGGTCATTTGTTCCAAATATAAATAAAAAACGTAGTTTTTAATTTATTTTTTCTTTCCGATATATTTCGGTTGCGCTGCGGCAACCGTCTTCAGGACAACTACAATAAAATACGAAAACATTTAACAATTATATGACATTTAACAATCTTCTAACATACATTATTTGACACGTCAGCACCATTCGACGTGGAGTTGAGAACTAATTCTTGTCAAGTAAATGTCTGTATATGGGAGCGCAGTTGTCGGTATCAGTCTTAAAGTTAAGTCGTGTGGCGCTCGGAGTATTGATGATATGTAGCATCTCCATGGTAAACCTTTTGTTGTAGTGTCGCTCTTCATCTAATATTGCTGTCTCTTAGAAATTCGGTGCACTAGTTGCACAGTGTGTCATTAATGCTGTTTTTGGTGTGTCTGAATAATGTCTCATTTTATAGTCCAATCTGTGTTGGTCGCAAAAACTACCACAATTATTATTATTATTATTATTATAAGTATAGGATATAGTTGTAAACTATCAACCGAACTATATTTTACAAGCACTGGCAACTCAGGCCTTCGGCTTAGACGAAAACTACATCCATACACTATCCTGGGATTCGAACCCGGATCCTTGTTGTTCAGTTGCCTAATTGACTGGGCACCTAGAAAACAACATTTCTACGAAATGTAGAAAAATTATTTGTTTTAATTTTGTTAGTGTTTTCTAAGACCGAATTTTTTCGTCACAAGCTTTCAGACTTATCTAAATAAAAATTGTGTTAACGTGTAGTACCCAGATTATTCCTTTCACATATTTAACCATCAAACGGAGTTTCCTTTTTTTAAATCAACCGCTTTTTTATGAAGAGCAAATAAGAGAATAATTCTATACATAAATTTCTACCAATTGTCTTTCGGAAAAATAAAATTTTTTTTATCAACAATTTATTTGAATTTGCCGCAAAAATTTAAATATGGCTCCAATTGTATACCAGAAAATTTGGTATCTGGCAACGCCATTTGGCGTGCTTTCCAACATTGTCGTAAAATTTGGCCACACTATTTTAGCCGGAAACAGCTAGATTCAGCTATTTTTATCTTTAATCTCGCTAAAAAGTTTAATTTTCTTTTGTTAATTATACAAAAACTACAAAATAAATCGCCAAGGCGCAGCTGATATCGTGCTCGTGGAAATTTTCTCCTTTGTTTGATATCACAGTTTCAAACTATACAGTTTAAGGCTGTTTTGGCCCCGAGTAGCTTAAGTAAATATTTACCCAAATATTATTATGCATTACACACAAACACAAGGAAAAATAGCTCCAGAACCCAGGATAGGCCGGCCAACAAAATTTTTAGATCGCCAGGAACGGATTGTGGTGTTCACGGTTGCCCGAAATCCTCATACCTCGTCTGTGAAATTATGTGAGAGCCTAAAGGAATCTTTCGACAGTAATTTCACCCCCCAAACTGTTCGAAATACCTTAAATAAGGCCGGGTATCGTGGCCGTGTTCCTCGGCGCAAGCCTTTCATTTCAAAATTGAACAAGCAAAAGAGGCTAGAATTTGCGAAACAACATGACAAGCCAGATTCATTTGCGAACACAATCATATTCAGTGACGAGTCTAAATTTAATTTATTTGGGTCTGATGGAGCGCAAAAAATCTGTCAGAAACCCAATAAAGAGCTTCAAGAAAATATCTTCCTCAAAAGTGTTAAACACGATGGGGGCAATGTGATGGTTTTGGGGGTGTTTTGCTGGTTTTGGAGTTGGAAACCTAGTGTTTATGTGCTGAAAACTGGGCCTCAGTGGCACAAATTGGCAGTTTCAGCAAGATAATGACCCAAAACATTCGTCTTATCTTGTGCAGGAGTGGCTCATATATTATTGCAAGGAGTTCAGCTGCCTTGGATAAAACTGATTACTTTTCTTGTGCCAAAACTTTTTTGATTTAAATTTGTGCCTATATTTACATTTTTTTATTTTGCAAATGAACCAAAGCTGAAATTAAATTTTTTTTTGTTCAATATTAAATATATTATATGAGTTACATAAATTTCATTTTTCATTTACTTAAAGCTGTGTTAAAAAAAAAAGTTACAGCACTTAGAAGTTTGATTTTTTAAGTGTGGTAATACTTTTTTGACTCACTGTATGCCAACATCATTTTTAGAAAATCTTGGATGTTTATTGAAAAATAAGCGGTCAGAAACGTCTTCTATTGTTCGTTTCAAACTTCTGACTAATTTTATAATACTCTCTGCAAGGGTATAAAAAACAACGAGGAATAGCAACTTCGGTTTACTTTGCAAACAATCAATAAGCTCTTCTAGCAATTTCTTGTAGATTTTGCCACGTGTTGACTGTCCAATAGACTATCCATAGTATCGATGGTTTGTTATCCATCGATAATTTATTGCTTTAGAAATATTAAATATTTAATAGAGAGCTTGGAGTTGGTGTTTCCTCGGAGAAAAAACTAGAGAAGTTCTTAAAGTAAAAAGCGTAAATGTTTTGTTATTTGTTAACAAAAAGCAGTGGCTATTTGCAATTGATTTTTACCAAAACGACGAAACCATGTTCCGTTTCGTTTAACTAAGTCATTTAATTTGGTTTATAAGACCAAAATTAAACAACCTGTATTAAGTTTAAAAAAAAAGGATCTCGAAATGAAATATTTTCCTTCAATTCAAATTTTCGATGGATCCATCGATAGTATCGATGGTTTTTTCCATCGATGTCGAAAACTATCGAGTGCAGCCGCAATCGATGGTTTTGCAGCTCAACTGTCCGAAATAAACCTACTAGAAACTTTCTAGAAATAATGTTCGTGCGAACACTCGAATCCATTGTCGAACATGTTTGCACGAACACGCGGAAGATAGAAACATTTCCGTTATTGCGCTTTTCATATTCGAACACAACATGTGCGCGTAACAAATTTGGCTATGGATACACCTCTTATGTCACGTTGGAATCAAGACCAGAGGAGTGCCGCTTTAACTTTTGGTTACACTATCAACTACCTCCTTTCTAAGACGAAGCTTATCCTAAAACGCACAAAACTGTTGATCAGCTTTTATTCTGGTCGAAACTCCAAGTTGTGCTTTCAATTCTATATTCTTCTCTATATTCTGTCAGGAAATTAAAAGACTTTAAATATGCCTTCGAGCGATGTTCCCTTAATATGAGGGAACAAATATTAAATAAAGAAAAAATTATAATATTTAATGTACTTTTTCCGCAGCTTTGATTTCAAAAGATATTTTGTTGTTGTTGTTTTGGTGTTACAACACCATAAAATTCTCCAATGAAGAAGAAAAAATATCGGCTTATAGAGTCGATTAAATGCGAACGACAAAAAATTTGTTTTTTATACGTATAATATGTATGTACATATTTTTGGAAAATATAAATCATGTAGCCATTAAATTTCCATCTGGGAATGCAATAACGCGCTGTATTCAAACATTTCAATTTTGGGCAATTTAATTTGCGTTTCCCAGAATGGCTCTCAAAACTGCTTTCGGTATCTCCGCGAAAGTGCCACTTCTAGCTGGTGAATGTACCATTTAAGTATGCTTGCGCGCATTCCTTCATGTGTGGGGACATTTTATTATTTTGTTAAAGCACCAAAGCAACTGTCTTATTTCAACTAATGTTTTGTTCTTGTAACTTTCCCTTATTCCTCACTGCACTGCGTGCTATGTTGCATTCCCGTTTCAATTGTGCTTCTTTTGAGAAGAACCGTTATCATTTTACTTATTTTTTTGCTCTCTCAAATTAAAGAGGCTGTCAGTAAGACAAGAGAAAAGAAACTGCAAACTAAAATACTTTTAGTCAAGAAGAATAAAGAAAGTTATTGTTGTGCCATTTTTTTTTTTACCGTCACTGTATATATGTAAGTACTAAAGGAATATATTCAGCCCACTTCTCGAACGCAAACGTGATAATGACATTAAGGATTTGCTGGCATTCCGCTCAATTTGCCTTTCCGCTCGCTTGTCGCGTCCAGTTTTCTTTATAGAGCCATAAGAGAATGGATTTTTCAAAAAGTTTTGGACAACGAATTGACTACGGCCAATTTGACGAGCAATACCTCGACCACAGATACCACTATCGCTTAAGGCTATAATCTCGCCCTTTTCAATGTCAGTCAGATATTTTCCACGAGGCATTTGCGCAAAGTTATGGTTTTCTTAAGTATTGCGACTAAACTTCGCCAAATCTAATCTGGGACTGCATAAGAAAGCTCTAATTCTAGAGCTGACTTTATAAATATGCAACAGTAAAAACTCGCGACCATTCAATAAACAATTGTTTTTGTATTATTTTTGTTTCTTTTTCCTCTTCAGAAAATTGGTGTACAATCCCAAGCAATTTTTTAGATATAGTGTGTAGATGTTAAAAAAATTTGGTCTATAACATTTGCTTGATTTGTTCTTATCCTTTAATATCATCTTTAACAAAATTAAATCAAAAGCTGTGAAAATACTGTATAGAGTTAAAACATTAACCGCCTCATTATTTTTTCCTGTGGCCAAGTCGGTTCAGCATTATTTTGTCAAATGCCTCTCGTCTTTTATCAGCCAACGCCAAGGCTTGCGTTTACGAAACTTGGGCTTCTTGGATGGGTTTACCTTTTTTTTAATTTCGGCAATCTTGCGCCTGACTAAAATGATATAGTGCATAGGTTTAGTCGGCTCTAGATCAGTGGTCAAGCACGGCCCATTCCCGGACTAGGGCCTAGCTCTGCCGCAGCGCTGCCGCTTCACGTATACTGTAAACGCTCGTGTTTGTTCGGCAATGTCACTTCGGCAAAAATTTTGATTGATGCTTGTCAGAAAAAAAAATGATTGACAAAACAATAACTGGAATACACCGAAAAAAACATGTTTAGTGCCGATTGGGAAAATTTATTTTTTATTATTGAAAATATGTAGGGCGATGCGCAATGCGTTATTTGTCATCAAATTTTTCCTATAATTCCCTGGATTATTTAATAATATTTTCTTACCTATATTATGTAAGGATCATTTTTTTTTTAATTTTTTGACAAAAATAAAAAATATTTCTATTTGCTATACTGTTTTTTCAGTGTAAAGCAAGAAAACGTTTCGTACTTCGTGTTTGTTGTCACACACACAAATGCAAAGTCTCATTTTTGATTGTATGCGTGCCTACCCCTGCTCTAGATTATGCCAGGCCAGGAGTGAGCGACGACGAATTTCTTGCTTCGTGAATCTTGAAGCACCCATAGCAGCGACATAGTCTTTGTGAAAAAGCTTATAAGGATGCAACTTTTGCAGATCCTTTTTCACAGCTTCTTTTATCGGTGTCACAGGCTGCTTTGTACGGCCTCTAGAATCTATAGTGCGAGAGAGTGGGGCTCCTCCTTTCCTGTTAATATTGTAAATACTAATTATTAATTATTAGTAATTATTAATATTATTATTACTATCTTAAGATATTATCAGGCTTCAGGTCATTTGTTCCAAATATAAATAAAAAACGTAGTTTGCGCTGCGGCAACCGTCTTCAGGACAACTACAATAAAATACGAAAACATTTAACAATTATATGACATTTAACAATCTTCTAACATACATTATTTGACACGTCAGCACCATTCGACGTGGAGTTGAAAACTAATTCTTGTCAAGTAAATGTCTGTATATGGGAGCGCAGTTGTCGGTATCAGTCTTAAAGTTAAGTCGTGTGGCGCTCGGAGTATTGATGATATGTAGCATCTCCATGGTAAACCTTTTGTTGTAGTGTCGCTCTTCATCTAATATTGCTGTCTCTTCGAAATTCGGTGCACTAGTTGCACAGTGTGTCATTAATGCTGTTTTTGGTGTGTCTGAATAATGTCTCATTTTATAGTCCGGTCTGTGTTGGTCGCAAAAACTACCACAATTATTATTATTATTATTATTATAAGTATAGGATATAGTTGTAAACTATCAACCGAAGTATATTTTACAAGCAGTGGCAACTCAGGCCTTCGGCTTAGACGAAAACTACATGCATACACTGGGATTCGAACCCGGATCCTTGTTGTTCTACATACTACACGAGTCTACATACCAAATTTGGTGGCTTTAGCTCTTATAGTCTCCGAGATCTGCGGAGATCTCCCACCACCACGTGGTATTACGACTTATACTTTCTTAAAAAAAAGAACTAAATATTATAAAACTTATCGCTTCGGCAGACCAGATAGAATAAAATTTGAGCTTAAACACGCGACTTAGGCAAAAGAATTTGCGGGCAGAGCTTTCTAACGGGTCTTTTCCCATATGCTGCGAGTCTTTTCATTGGATGTGAGCGTGGGTATCAGTTAACTGTACTCAAAGCTGAAACTCAACCATGCAATTAAGTTGGCAATGATCTTATCTTATCTTATCAGTGTGACCGTTCTCTTATTTACTCTTCATAAAAAAGCGGTTGATTTAAAAAAAGGAAACTCCGTTTGATGGTTAAATATGTGAAAGGAATAATCTGGGTACTACACGTTAACACAATTTTTATTTAGTTAAGTCTGAAAGCTTGTGACGAAAAAATTCGGTTTTAGAAAACACTAACAAAATTAAAACAAATAATTTTTCTACATTTCGTAGAAATGTTGTTTTCTAGGTGCCCAGTCAATTAGGCAACTGAACAACAAGCATCCGGGTTCGAATCCCAGGATAGTGTATGGATGTAGTTTTCGTCTAAGCCGAAGGCCTGAGTTGCCAGTGCTTGTAAAATATAGTTCGGTTGATAGTTTACAACTATATCCTATACTTATAATAATAATAATAATAATAATAATAAATGTGGTAGTTTTTGCGACCAACACAGATCGGACTATAAAATGAGACATTATTCAGACACACCAAAAACAGCATTAATGACACAATTCACTTTGCATGAGTGCCAAAATATACCACTACTCTATACACATTCATTCATTGTGTGCTTCTCACACACTCAATTCTATTTCATTCGAATGTTCTCAATTTTGCGTTATTGAGTGAATGGAGCCATGCAGATGTCTAATGTGTAACGGACGCGGTAAAAATGTGTCGTTTTTTTTGGCTGATGCAATTTCCAAAAAATGAAAAAAAATTTTTTGTTTTATACCGATGCGGCTATTACTTAACTTTTATCATTTTCCACCATTTTTATTCAGCTTTAGCGTTACTCACTCTTAGTTTTAGAAAATATTTCCTTGAAATCCTTTCTATTATTTAATTTTAACACTTTATTTAAATTGTTCGTTTTACGAAAAATGTATGTAACAGGCATAAGGAAGCTTTTCCGACCCCATAAAGTATATATATTCTTGATCAGCATCAACAGCCGAGACGATCTAGCAATGTCCGTCCGACCGTCCGACTTATTACCACCTAGATCTCGGAGACTAGCCAAGTTATCAAGTTTGTTTCAAATTTTTGCCACGCCCCTACGCGCCCCGAAAATTAAAAAATAAAATTTAAAAAAACTAACATTAAATTTGGTACGCACACTTGTACGCGCAGATTTTGCCGTTTTCAAATTTTTGCCACGCCATCTTCCGCCTCCATAATTTAGAAAAAACCGATAGCATCCCACAATTTTTAATATCTACCAATGAACCAAATTTGATAAAATCGGAATACAAACACGCGAAATATACGTATAAACCTGTTTTACTAGGCGGTCCAATAGAGGGCCATAAGGTCCGATAATTTAATAGAAAATCATTTGTTATTCGAAATTTAAAATATTTTTTCATCTGGTGCGTTGTATACCGAAGTCGGCGAGACGACTTACTTACTTCATTTCATTACGTATTAGCCGCATTTACGCTAGAATAACTGATTTTTAAGAGGATACGAGGATAAAGGACGCTCTATAAACAATCGAATTAAACTCTCTTAATTAATTCATTTTAATGGTTATCCAAGAGATAAGTTTCCATTGTTTGGATGATCGTATACTTCTGATTTTATCTTTTGGAATGGTAAAAAAAACTTATAATTAACTATATATATTTTAGCTCCTGTCATTGCTCAATTGAAACATCGTTTCTAGTACCAGAATTGGTTTTGGTTTATATTCCTCGCTTAACATAGTTAACATCTAAAAGTCTCCAAGGTGTTGGTGGACACAGTCTTTTTTAAAAGAACTCCATTTCAGGGGTAGAGGCTCTAAGGTTGAGGATAAGTCTTTAAAATGAGCGGGAACCTCAAAAAACATGCTTCGATATGCTCATTAGTTGACGTGACAAAATGGTAACAAACATGCATCTAAATAAATGAAGTGGCAGAACTTAGATATGATTAATGACAAATAGTTTTATTTCTTTTATGACATATTTAGCAAGCAGTTTAGCATGTCGGTACTTGACAGACCATATTAAGGTAACTCAACATTATTCCTATTTCAAACATAATTTTGGGCGTATTTCAACATTACTTCTAAATCAAAAATGACTTAAATTACTAATGTCTTGCATATAAAAAGAAGGAAACGGTTGTGTTTGAGGAAGCCGTATATATGTCATATATATTACAATATGTAGCAAATATAGGTTTTTTTATAGTAATAAAATTTTTAATGGAAATTTTACTCACGACTTTAGTCTACTTCACAGGTTTCCGTTGTAATCTTTGGGCACGAAATAACGTTGAGTTTGCTACATAAAGGACAATGAAATATACTCCATAGGTTACCTTACGCATATCGCTTCATAAGATCAAACAAATTAAGTAGGATTCTTAACTAAAGATTAATTTAATACTATAAAAAGGTTTAAAGGCTCATGAGAGAAAATGAATTAAATTTAATTTTTCCATACATTTCCTTTGCATAAGAAACTGTGTGTTAAGATTGATTCCAATCAAACAATAAGTGTCCAAATTTTTTAGATTAGAAGAAAGGCTGACACAATTTAACACTCTATTTGTACACGTTGGGGTTACTCTTCAGACGGTTTTTATATTTTTGTATGGCCTATCAGCGACATGTGCGCGGTAGCGTATTTACGTGAACATATGACAAACGACTAATTTCTCATCATTCTAGCCAGCTCCCTCTCAAACCGAAGGATGTTTCACTGCCACTGTATGTGAACCATGTGGGGTTCGTCCCATCAGCTTTTGCAACTCCGGATACGAAATCCCTAGGCCTAGGCGTTAAGACTGATTTAGTTTATCGGGTCAGGGAATTATAACCTCACTCAAATATAAAATGAAGTAAGTAAGTCGTCTCGCCGACTTTGGTATACCATACAACAGTAAAACAAAAATTTCAAATTTATAATGACAAATGCATTTTTTGTATTTTAAAAAAAATCTATTCACATGCTTTTTACAAGCATATCTTAGTACTTCGCTCATTCAAGCATACGAGCACCCTAGCGCCCCCACCAGCCAACGGCCAACTCCGGCCATATGGAAAAACGTTTATATGCATAACTTGGCTATTTTTAGTCCGATATTGATCAAATTTGGTGTTTTGCTTGAAATTAGTATTTATTAGTTTTTTTATTAGTTATTTAAGTGTGCTAATTTGATTACACAAGGTAGAAAATTACGGGAGATAATCGAGTCAAATTACGGGGGCGGAAAGGGCATTTACTAAGCAAATATACATACCAACTAGGTCTCTAGGTAGAATAGTTTTTGAGAAAATAGGTAGGGGGCGTGGCAGAAATTTGAAATAAACTTGATCACTCTACATACTACACGAGTCTACATACCAAATTTGGTGGCTTTAGCTCTTATAGTCTCCGAGATCTGCGGAGATCTCCCACCACCACGTGGTATTACGACTTATACTTTCTTAAAAAAATAACTATATATTATAAAACTTATCGCTTCGGCAGACCAGATAGAATAAAATTTGAGCTTAGGCAAAAGAATTTGCGAGCAGAGCTTTCTAACGGGTCTTTTCCCATATGTTGCGAGTCTTTTCATTGGGTGTGAGCGTGGGTATCAGTTAACTGTACTCAAAGCTGAAACTCAACCATGCAATTAAGTTGACAATGATCTTATCTTATCTTATCAGTGTGACCGTTCTCTTATTTGCTCTTCATAAAAAAGCGGTTGATTTAAAAAAAGGAATCTCCGTTTGATGGTTAAATATGTGAAAGGAATAATCTGGGTACTACACGTTAACACAATTTTTATTTAGTTAAGTCTGAAAGCTTGTGACGAAAAAATTCGGTCTTAGAAAACACTAACAAAATTAAAACAAATAATTTTTCTACATTTCGTAGAAATGTTGTTTTCTAGGTGCCCAGTCAATTAGGCAACTGAACAACAAGGATCCGGGTTCGAATCCCAGGATAGTGTATGGATGTAGTTTTCGTCTAAGCCGAAGGCCTGAGTTGCCAGTGCTTGTAAAATATAGTTCGGTTGATAGTTTACAACTATATCCTATACTTATAATAATAATAATAATAATAATAATAATAATTGTGGTAGTTTTTCGCGACCAACACACCAAAAACAGCATTAATGACACACTGTGCAACTAGTGCACCGAATTTCGAAGAGACAACAATATTAGATGAAGAGCGACACTACAACAAAAGGTTTACCATGGAGATGCTACATATCATCAATACTCCGAGCGCCACACGACTTAACTTTAAGACTGATACCGACAACTGCGCTCCCATAACAGGCAACTGACAAGAATTAGTTCTCAACTCCACGTCGAATGGTGCTGACGTGTCAAATAATGTATGTTAGAAGATTGTTAAATGTCGTATAGTTGTCCTGAAGACAGTTGCCGCTGCGCAACCGAAATATATCGGAAAGAAAAAATAAATTAAAAACTACGTTTTTTAGTTATATTTATATATTTATATTTATATTATATATATTTATATTTGGAACAAACGACCTGAAGCCTGATAATATCTTAAGATAGTAATAATAATATTAATAATTACTAATAATTAATAATTAGTATTTACAATATTAACAGGAAAGGAGGAGCCCCACTCTCTCGCACTATAGATTCTAGAGGCCGTACAAAGCAGCCTGTGACACCGATAAAAGAAGCTGTGAAAAAGGATCTGCAAAAGTTGCATCCTTATAAGCTTTTTCACAAAGACTATGTCGCTGCTATGGGTGCTTCAAGATTCACGAAGCAAGAAATTGGTCGTCGCTCACTCCTGGCCTGGCATAATCTAGAGCCGACTAAACGTATGCACTATATCATTTTAGTCAGGCGCAAGATTGCCGCAAGCCGAGAGGCATTTGACAAAATAATGCTGAACCGACCATCGGCCCCACAGAAAAAATAATGAGGCGGTTAATGTTTTAACCCTATACAGTATTTTCACAGCTTTTGATTTAATTTTGTTAAAGATGATATTAAAGGATAAGAACAAATCAAGCAAATGTTATAGACCAAATTTTTTTAAAATCTACACACTTTATCTTAAAATTGCTTAAGATTTTAAACCAATTTTTTTAAAAGGGAAAAAAAAAAAAAAACAATTGGCTTAATCCCAACTAATGCTACTTTGTTTATTGAATAGTCGCGAGTTTTTACTGTTGCATATTTATAAAGTCAGCTCTAGAATTAGAGCTTTCTTATGCAGTCCCAGATTAGATTTGGCGAAGTTTAGTCGCAATACTTAAGAAAACCATAAATTTGCGCAAAAATAAGTAAAATGATAACGGTTCTTCTCAAAAGAAGCACAATTGAAACGGGAATGCAACATAGCACGCAGTGCAGTGAGGAATAAGGGAAAGTTACAAGAACAAAACATTAGTTGAAATAAGACAGTTGCTTTGGTGCTTTAACAAAATAATAAAATGTCCCCACATGAAGGAATGCGCGCAAGCATACTTAAATGGTACATTCACCAGCTAGAAGTGGCACTTTCGCGGAGATACCGAAAGCAGTTTTGAGAGCCATTCTGGGAAACGCAAATTAAATTGCCCAAAATTGAAATGTTTGAATACAGCGCGTTATTGCATTCCCAGATGGAAATTTAATGGCTACATGATATATATTTTCCAAAAATATGTACATACATATTATACGTACAAAAAAAAATTTTTTTGTCGTTCGCATTTAATCGACTCTATAAGCCGATATTTTTTCTTCTTCATTGGAGAATTTTATGGTGTTGTAACACCAACACAACAACAACAAAATATCGTTTAAAATCAAAGCTGCGGAAAAAGTACATTAAATATTTATAATTTTTTCTTTATTTAATATTTGTTCCCTCATATTAAGGGAACATCGCTCGAAGGCATATTTAAAGTCTTTTAATTTCCTGACAGAATATAGAGAAGAATATAGAATTGAAAGCACAACTTGGAGTTTCGACCAGAATAAAAGCTGATCAACAGTTTTGTGCGTTTTAGGATAAGCTTCGTCTTAGAAAGGAGGTAGTTGATAGTGTAACCAAAAGTTAAAGCGGCACTCCTCTGGTCTTGATTCCAACGTGACATAAGAGGTGTATCCATAGCCAAATTTGTTACGCGCACATGTTATGTTCGAATGTGAAAAGCGCAATAACGGAAATGTTTCTATCTTCCGCGTGTTCGTGCAAACATGTTCGACAATGGATTCGAGCAGTGTTGCCATTTTAGCTTATTTCAAGCTAGATCTAGCATATTTCAAACCTCAATTGCTTGAAAATTTCTGAAAATGCTTATAGCCTGAAATCTAGCTTATTTTCTATTTCAAAATGCTTTTTTAGCCTGAAAAAAATTTGCTCCCAAAACATTGTTTTTTATAATTGATACTTCTTTTTGGTAATTTTAAGAGTGTAATCGATTAAAAATAGTATATATTGAACGCGTTTTGGTTATTTTAAGAGCGTAATCGGTTAAAAATCGAAAAATCGCGTTTTGGTATTTTTTTGCACATCACTTATTGTAAGCGTGTTTAGAAATTGTGTTTATTGCTGTGGTTAATAAAATGCCGAAAACTATTTACAAACAACATTTTCGCGATGCATGGCTGGAAGATTCGGAATTTAAGGAGTGGTTGCGGAAAGTGCCTGGCGTCCAAGGCAAAGCATACTGCTGCTTTTGTAAATGCACAGTCTCTGCTAAATTGTTTGACATTCGACAGCATGCAGCAGCTAAAAAGCATACGGTGGCAGTTGGTGCAGGTACTCAAACCAACAAATTAAACTTTGTTAAAAAATCTTCGAAAACGGAGGAACAAGAAGCGGCATTATGCATCACAAGAATTCAAGGCCTGTGACGCTGCTGTCCAAATTAAATTAAAAAGAACAAAATGCACCGCAATTATAAACAACGTCTTGGCTCAACACTTTAAGGAGGACATTGGCGCATCAAAATTTAGCTTAATGCTGGACGAGTCCACTGATATAAGTGTGACAAAATTGCTTGGCAAATATAAGTTATAAAATTTGTACTTGAACTCGTTTGAATTTGTTCGTTTAAATTTTAAAGGGCAGTGTTTACATATATATGTGTGTCTTTTTTTAATATATAGGTGTAGTAATTAATTACTTCAGCGTTGATAAGAAAATCATGGTGACATTTTTAAGTTTAATTCAAATTAATACTGGGGATGCAATGACTATTGCAGAGGCAGTAAAGTCCACTCATCATAATTGGAATATACATAAATATATCCAATATGATTGGAATTGGTACGGACAACGCAAGCGTCATGACAGGCGTTAACAAAAGCGTATTTACCGAATTAAAAAAAAGTGTGCAAAATCTTATACTGATAAAGTGCGTTTGCCATTCCGTCCAATTGGCTGTAAACCATTCGACGAAAAACAATTTTCCAGACCAATTGGAATTTCTCATTTCGGTTACGTACTCATGGTTTGCAAAAAGTTCCATGAGGCAAATGAATTACAGAGTTTTGTATGAGTGTATAAATAATGGGCAGGTACATGTTTATATGTTTTTGTGGAGTTTTGTCAACCGTGCTCGTCAAAAAATTATATGTGTTTATGTTTAATTTCAATGTTCGTCTCAATTTTTTGTAAGTAGACTAACCTTCTTTAAGTTTCGTATTAACCGTGTAAATATTTTATGGTATTGACTCTTTCTTTGTTGTAACCTAGGTACCCTTAAAAATTCCGAAGGTTTGTGAGACAAGGTGGTTATCGATAGAAACTGCAGTTTCACGCATAGAAGAGCAATGGGATGAGCTAAAACTCCACTTTGGTTTAGCTGCGAGTTCCGAAAAGTGCCACAAGGCAAAAATACTACATGGGCTTTACTGTGATAGTAAAAACAGGCTTTGTTTAATGTTTTTAAAGACAATACTACACAGCATGCAGAATTTAAACAAATTATTTCAAAGTGAAGAGGCGGAATCCTCAAAACTACTTAATGAAATTATAACTTCTATCAATTCGCTCAAATCCAAAATAATACCTCTCGATGCGGATATAGATGTTATAAAAGATGATATAAATTGTGCCGTTTCTGATTTGTATATGGGTTATGCTTTTGAAAAAGAAATTAAAGAACCTCAATACATGGACGACAAGACTGAAATTAGAAATAGGTGCATGCACTTTATAAAGGAGTTTATTATCCAGCTCAGAAATAGGTAAGCTTTAAAAACATTTGATTAAAATAATATATTATCTATTCTAATCTTCCATTCAAATTTCAGACTACCTGATAACTATGAGGTATTAAATAAATTGCAAGTTTTTTCGGTTGAAAATGTACTGCGAACAACCAAAAATACAGAAGATATTATATCTGTATTAAAAAATTTTCAGTGTGAAGAAATAGATAAAATTATGTGCCAATTTGAGAAAATTCACCTAATTCCATGGGAAAATACAAGGAATACTATTCAGTTTTGGGCTGAAGTATTAAAATATAAAGATGCGGGCCAAAACAAATCCTTCGAAGAAATTGCATTATTTGCAGTAAAAATCCTTTCGTTACCGTGGTCAAATGCAGCGGTTGAACATGTGTTCAGTCAAATGAACGTTATTAAAACCGAGCTGAGGAATAAAATGAATGTGAAAACGCTCAACTCAATATTAAGCATACGGTTTGTTTTAAAAATGTTTAATTGTTCAATGTATACTAATCAATTATCTAAGCAGATATGGATTGCGTCGTCATGGCAAATGTTGCCATAACTACCAGCTGCCCACATATTATTTAAATTTAATCCGTACAGCCGAAAAATATTCGGACTCTAATAAAGATGAAGAAGTGGATGAAATAATTCCATTTATTTAACAAAAATTCTAATTTATCTGGTGTTTTTTTAGTTAGCTTATTTTTTAGCCGATTTTAAAATTTTTTTTAGCTTATTCTAGCTTTTTTTTTTGTAAATATAGCTTATTTTGACCCTTAAAATCTGGCAACACTGGATTCGAGTGTTCGCACGAACATTATTTCTAGAAACTTTCTAGTAGAAACATTTCGGACAGTTGAGCTGCAAAACCATCGATTGCGGCTGCACTCGATAGTTTTCGACATCGATGGAAAAAACCATCGATACTATCGATGGATCCATCGAAAATTTGAATTGAAGGAAAATATTTCATTTCGAGATCCTTTTTTTTTAAACTTAATACAGGTTGTTTAATTTTGGTCTTATAAACCAAATTAAATGACTTAGTTAAACGAAACGGAACATGGTTTCGTCATTTTGGTAAAAATCAATTGAAAATAGCCACTGCTTTTTGTTAACAAATAACAAAATATTTACATTTTTTACTTTAAGAACTTCTCTAGTTTTTTCTCCGAGGAAACACCAACTCCAAGCTATCTATTTGTAACGTACAAAGCCTCAATGCTGTTGATGGGCAACCAAATATCCATAAATACGGAACCACAAAGGCTTACCAACCATTGCAATCGGCAACTATACGTCATTGTGTGAGGCCTATCTTGGTGTTAACACGATTCATCTGCGGGACTCTTAATGCGGCTAGCATGACAATCGGCTGGGGTGGTTCTTTGATGAACGTGTTTCACCCACTCACACGTCAGCAACTTTAAATAAAGTCCCTGTGCTGAAACTCGAAATAGAATAGAGAGAAAAGAATAGGAGAAAATAGTCCTAGTGTTGGCTGCATAGGTGTATTTACAGCCGCGCTCTCTACCCACCCTACCATGATTTTCCTTTCAGCGCTAGTGGAAAATCCCATAACAAACGTCCTTGTTCACATTAGATTGCCAAAAAAAAAAAATTCAGAAAATTACCTCATTATAAATATCATTATTATTCACTTAAATTAAATTTTCCACAATCATTCATTTCTAAAAGTCTAATATTTCATTCAGTAGTATCTCTGAGAACAAAGTTAACTCATAAAAAAAAACCCAAAAACCATTCTACAATATATAAGAAAATTTACAATTTCATAAATGATCAACAGACTAATTTGTAATTCCAAAAAAATTATATGGCTCGAAACTTTACCGCATAACGATTCATATTCAAAGATTAATAAATCCAAAATCAAAAAAAAATATTATAAACACTCGGCATAATTTTATGAACATTTCTTTCAAACTTTGACCCACTGTGCAAAAGCAAAACGTCACGCCATATGCGTCGTCACATATGCAAAACGTCTTCAAACAAAAAAAATTATGCATATCTATTCACTCTTTCCTATTTTTTTGATTCTTTTCACTTTTTCAGTTCATTCTTATTTCTTTTCTTTACGCATGATTTTATTTGAAACAACATTAGAAGTTTATAAAATATATAGTGGGGCAAACGGAGGGGAGGTAAGCAACGACAATTGTTTTCGCTCTTGTCTTTGCATTGAATACACTTGCGAAATCTCTCCTACTTCGCTTAATATACAAATTTGGTAACAAAAAAATTTAGTAGAAAACCTCACCCTTGTAGCGTCCGACGAAGGCCTTCGAGGAATTGCTGTAGAGACTATAGATTTAATTAAAAAAAAAATTTTTTTTTTTTTTTTTGTTACTTATTTAGTTATGTTCACATTTTCTTTTGTTTTTGATTTTGTTACCAAGTCTTGTAAAGCAATTGCTCATGCTTGCTCTTATTTTAATTTTTTTTCTTTTCTTCTATGTTTTCACTTTCTTCATTTTTTTTTTGTTATAGATTTTTTTTGACCTTTAAATTTTTCATTAGATTTTATTCTTTTGCTTTTATTCTGCTTAATTTTTTTAATTTATTTGTCTTCACTTTTTTTTTTCTCATTTTCAGTGTATGTTACCTCGCGACGTGACAAAAAAAAAATTGTTTTTGCACAATGTGGCTCAAAATTTTGCTTTGCGTTTTCTTCTTTGCAAATTTGTTCGCCTTTTTTTCACCTGCTTCACTCCCACTGTTTTCTCTTTCTTATTACCAATTATTACTTGAACATTATTATTATTACTATTACTAATTATTACTTGCAACCTCTCATGCACTTGTTCTAACTTTCGATTATATAACATTACCTAGATTTAAACAAAAAAAAAAAGTTAATACTTTTCGTTTTCACCATTCTTCATCTGGCCTTTTTACTTTCTTTTTACCCTGGTTAGACCGTTTTTTCACATGGGTTGTTTTCTGTTCTTTTTTTTTCTTGCAATTTTTTTATACGTTTTTAACTCAGATTTTTTTTTTTTTTTTTTGCTACGTATTTTTGCCGTTTTTCCTTCTCACGCTTGCCCTAGCACTTGCCGGCGTCGTAACGAAATTTGACTGATCAGTTGGTCGCCCATGTAATTGCTTCGTCCCCTTCGGTGAATAACTTCTTCGCTGCTTGCACTATCCAACATAAATATCTCGGAATTCCGGCTTTGGAAATCATCGATACCAAAACTTGGGCTTTATATTTGTCTAACAAAAAAAAATCATATACATACAGTCGACGGCACAAGTATTTTGACAAAAGTTGTTGCTCTCTTTAGCGATTTGTTTTGAAGAAATTGAGTAGTTAACGGTTCTTACTTTATAAGAAATGCATATAACAGTTAATAATAAAGCAGAATGAAAATTTTTTTCTTCAATTGCTTTATGCATTTTCCTAATTTTTGCTTTATTGTCTTTCGTTAGCTGATGAGAGGTGGACAAAAGTATTTTGACATTCTCAGTATTTAGTCTTTATTAGTCTGCTCAAGAGTAAACAATTATCATACGTGGTTATTATTGTTCAATAATTATTTCAATGAAATAAAAAATCAATTTTACTTATTTGTTTTGCGACATTATGGGTAAAGCAAATGAATTAAGTGACATGGTCAAGTGTGAAATGGTGGCGAAGTATAACTCTGGTATTTCTGTAGAAAATATCAGTAAGTTATACAATGTTTCTCGCCAAACTGTTTATTATCAAATAAACAAGTTTAAAAAACACCAATCCGTCAAAAACCTGCCGCGAAGTGGTAGACCTCGGAAAACAACTGAGACCACGGATCGTTATATTCTGCGTAAATTTAAAGAAAACCCTTTAGAAATGCCCAAAACAGTTGCCCGGGAGCTCGCTGATACGACCGATATTATAATTAGCGAAAGGTCAATTCGTAGGCGCCTTAAGGAAGCAGAGTTTGGAACGTATGTTGCCAGAGACATTCCCCAGATTACTGCCAGGAACAAACTGAAACGTCTCGAATTTGCCAAAAAATATATTGCTAGCCATTGGGGTGGGTCAGTTATGTTTTGGGGATGCGTTGCTTATAACGGCGTAGGAGATTTGGTTCCCGTCGATGGAACCATGACTAAAGATAAATATTTGACCGTCATTAATGATCATGCTTTGCCTTCAGGGGATAAACTTATCGGAGAGTCCTTTGTTTTCCAGCAGGACAATGCGCCATGCCATAAGGCAAAAATGATAACAAGTTTTTTTAATGAAAATGAAGTAAATGTGCTAGATTGGCCACCGCAAAGTCCTGATGTGAACATCATTGAAAACCTATGGGCTTATATTAAACGACAGCGTTGTGCTGATCTCGAAAGGACACGACAGGACACTATTTCTGAGGTTGGAGAGCTCTGGAGACACATTTCGTTGGATTATATCCGTAACTTGGTAGATTCGGTCCCGAGACGTCTACAAAAAGTAATAGATGCTAAAGGAGGGTATATTTTTTATTAAACATAGCAAACAATACGTTGAAACGTAAAATTGTATTAATTTTTGTTATTTTGGACATTTGTCAAAATACTTTTGCCACCATGCATTTTGTTACTTTGAATTTTCTGATTATTAATGTTTATTTCAGGAATTCTTTTTTAAGTTAAATAAACTGCGGATATTCATATCTTTTCACCAAAATTATTTCTTTTCTTTTTTATGGTCTTTTAAAAAAAAACTTTAACATATTCTCTGAAAATTTTGTTTGTCAAAATACTTATGCCGTCGACTGTATATGAATGTCGTTAATGCGTTTTTTTTTTCTCTAGAGCTGTATAATTACCTTCTGCTTAATCAAAGCAATACATTTTAATTTCCTTATTTTGGCATTATGAACGAACATACCGAGACTTAGCAAATTCAAGCAGTATATCTTGAAATAGAGGACACCAACATAATTGGTTTCTTTTTATCACCGATTCAAAACCATGAAGGATGGCTTGTATTTATTCGGATTAAAAATTTACTTGTGTTACTTTAACCACACAAAAAAATTAACTATTAATTTTATCACTTCCTGCAAAAGGACTGTTTCGCTCGGTTGCCAATTTGAAAAGAATTTATCAAGACAGTTCGCCTATGCTCTAGGCCTAGCTTTGATCTTCGTTTAGACCCGAAGTCAATTGTCAAAGTGACATTATCCGCTATTGCCATAATGGGAAAAAGAAATGTACCCCTGTGGTGAACTTTCTTTCTGCAATCAAGCAGTGCATTCGCGGGTCATTTAAATTCGGCCTTCCTTTTTTTTCGTTTCTTTCTTTTCTTTTTTTTTTCCTTTTGAACTGCAAGTTTTATTCAAGGGACCTCCACATATTAAATATTTAATATTTTCAAAGCAATAAATTATCGATGTATAAAAAACCATCGATACTATGGATAGTCCCCATCGATGGATTTGAAGCTCTATTGGACACTCAACGCGGGGCAAACTCTACAAGAAATTGCTAGAAGAACTTATTGATTGTTTGCAAAGTGAACCGAAGTTATTCCTCGTTGTTTTTTATATCCTTGCAGAGAGTAGTATAAAATTAGTAAGATGTTTGAAACGCACAAAAGAGACGTTTTCGACCGCATATTTTTTAAATAACGTTAAAGATTTTTATACCCTTGCAGAGGGTATTATAAAATTGGTCAGATGTTTGTAACGCACAGGGGATGAAATTTTTTTTGGGGGCTTTTTATTACCTGGGAAAAATAAAGTATGAAAATTGGGAGAATCGGACCACTATATTATATATCTCTGGAGGAAACATTTTTGCAAAAATTGGAGTATCGCCATGAAATTTACCAATATGATAGTATTTCATATAAAATCTCAGATCCCAAAATTTGAATCTGATCGGATATATAGAACACAAGTTACAGCCGATATAAATCGGTTCGGCTTGCTGCCTACTACGTCATCATGAAATCAATAGAGCACACGCATGCACACATACAGACGCAACGCTACATAAACTATATGTGTATGCGTGCGAGTCGCGGCATGCGTGTAAAAGGGGATGGGGAAGAAGAAGAAGAAATTGAAATGATATTTGAAAGGTTCTGTGCATTAATGAATTGAGATACAGAAAAAGAGTTTGGAACATGTAAAAATATTATGGCCATGGACTGCAAGGGTATATAAACTTCGGCATAGCCGAAGCTTCTTTGATATTTTAAATATGTGTTCTACCTGAAAATAATTCAAATGGCGTATAGCCTGTGCCTGAGTGAAAGGCATTATTATACGTGGCCAATGCTTCCCACAATATCTCTTCGTGTGTGCAAGGTAAACAACTTCTTTTTTTCAAACCAAATATGATTCTGTAAGTTTCTGTTAGAGATGAGTGAAAACGTTCTACCACTAACCATAGAATACATAGATGCGTCAAACTCAAGATTTTTTGATTACAAACGCTAGCCTGAGCCTGGAACCCCAGAGAACTTCGGCAAAAGCCGAACAGCCTAGAACCCCAGAGAGCGGCCGCAGCGAGAGCGAAAAACGTTTGCTCGCAGCACTGTCGCTACGCATCGAAAATAATTCAGTCTGCCACAGATCGCAGAACGATGAACGCATGTCTGTGTCGCTGTGTTCTCGTTTTGCATATGTATGTGTACACCCGTCGGTACATGCTCAGGCTTCGTAGTGTGTGTGTGAGACGTGAAGTTGTACAACATCGCATTTCAATCGCTCGCTCGCAGACTTTTTGAGTTTTCGACGAGCTAGCGACAATGCGAGAATGAGATGCGTGCTTAACTACAGAACTCGACGGCACTTCTCAAAGTGTCGACGTGGCTCTGTTAGTGTGCATACGCATACGCACAGACGGACGGACAGACGGACATGGCTATATCGACTCAGCTTCTCATGCTGATCAAGAATATATATACTTTATGGGGTCGGAAACGTCTCCTTTTGTCCGTTACAAACATCTGACCAATTTTTCTAATACCCTCTGCAAGGGTATAAAAAGTAAATAAAAATGTATCAAAAAAATATATAAAGCATTATGAAAAACTTCGACCAAGATGGGAGTCGAACCCCGGCCGCCCGATCGCTAAGCGAGCACACTAACAACAGAGCCACGTCGAGACTTTGAGAAGTGCCGTCGAGTTCTGTAGTTAAGCACGCATCTCATTCTCGCATTGTCGCTAGCTCGTCGAAAACTCAAAAAGTCTGCGAGCGAGCGATTGAAATGCGATGTTGTACAACTTCACGTCTCACACACACACTACGAAGCCTGAGCATGTACCGACGAGTGTACACATACATATGCAAAACGAGAACACAGCGACACAGACATGCGTTCATCGTTCTGCGATCTGTGGCAGACTCAATTATTTTCGATGCGTAGCGACAGTGCTGCGAGCAAACGTTTTTCGCTCTCGCTGCGGCCGCTCTCTGGGGTTCTAGGCTGTTCGGCTTTTGCCGAAGTTCTCTGGGGTTCCAGGCTCAGGCTAGCGTTTGTAATCAAAAAATCTTGAGTTTGACGCATCTATGTATTCTATGGTTAGTGGTTCTACCGTAGAGTTGCTTGAAGATTGTTAAAATGAATGAATGATGATGAAATGATTATATTGTGTTGTTTACAAAAGTCAACGGTGAAAACATACGATGCGTCTTGCGCTTTGGCACGCGTCATGATCTCTGTCCCTCTCTTTCGCTTTCGAGTTCTTTTCTTTTGCATTTGGCGTTGGCATGCGCCGCAGCGGCCGATGTTGAGAGATTGTCCTTTCCGCGACGCATCGTCGGCGCTGACACGCCGGTAGTCAGGATATGTCTCTTTTCCAGCCGAAGCATTTCACTTGTCATTTAACTGTGCCATTTTTCATTTCCGTATGTTTTACTTCGTTTATGTTCAGTATGTATGTACATATGTGTAATAGACATCTGCATGAGTTGCATTAAAGTGACATTCGAATGTACAACAGCTAAATTGTAGTAAATGAGTATGCGTGAGTGAGTGATTTCGGAAAGCACTCGGACGCACAATGTTGAAGCAATGAGTACGAGTGAGAACAAGCGAAAATGAGAGCATAGGCTTCGAATGTCAAAACGATTGTTGTTGTTCTTTTGCTCTGCAGAAAAGCGAAAGTGAGCACAAAGCAAGGAGTAGAACTTGAATTCTGAAACGCAATAGATTAAAAATGGCTTTTTTTCTCTCCTTCCATTTTTGTGACTGCTAAACTTCGACAGTCCATACGAAATAAATACACGAAATACAATGTATGTTCTGTGATACCCGAGTAATTCGAATGTTTTCACTCCATTCACTTTGCATGAGTGCCAAAATATACCACTACTCTATACACATTCATTCATTGTGTGCTTCTCACTCACTCAATTCTATTCCATTCGAATGTTCTCAATTTTGCGTAGTGAGTGAATGGAGCCATGCAGATGTCTAATGTGTAACGGACGCGGTAAAAATGTGTCGTTTTTTTTGGCTGATGCAATTTCCAAAATATGAAAAAAAATTTTTTGTTTTATACCGATGCGGCTATTACTTAACTTTTATCATTTTCCACCATTTTTATTCAGCTTTAGCGTTACTCACTCTTAGTTTTAGAAAATATTTCCTTGAAATCCTTTAATTAATTTAATTTAATTTATTTAATTTTAACACTTTATTTACAGTGAAGGAAAAAAGTCAACATACACCACCAATTTTGCGATATTTCGGGTTTTCGCAATGTAAATCAAAAAAGTTGGTATGCCATTAATTGAAGTCTTAATGGATAAGTTTATTAACAAAACAAAAAATTGAATTCATTGTACTTTTGACACGGTATAAAGAAAAACATAAAAAAAACAACGGAAAAAAGTCTACATACAGACTTCATGCCTTGGTTTAGGGTTTGATAAACATCGAAATATAAGTTTAGTTTTTATTTTTAATATTTGGTAGGGCCACCATTGGCATCTATGACAGCCTGAAGTCAGCGGGGCATCGATGCCACCAAATTTTCAGTTGTGGTGGGCGGAATTTCTTCCCAAGCTCGTAAAAGGGCGATTTTGAGGGTTTCGCGACTGCTAATGTCCTTTTTACGCACCAATCGTTCCAAAATATCCCATAGATGTTCAATAGGGTTAATGTCTGGCGATGGGGGTGGCGAATTAAGTTGCCTGGGGGCATAATAAAGCAGCCAGTCTCTCACAACATGAGCGGTGTGTTTTGGATCATTGTCCTGTTGGAAGATCCAGCTGCTTCCCAGGTTCAATGAATCCACCGACACTTTCAAATGGCCTTCCAAAATATTCTTATATTGGAAGCGATCCATGTTACCTTCCACAAACACCAACTCGCCGACTCCAGAAGACGCCATAGTCCATTACACTACCACCGCCATGCTTGACGGTGGGTATAATGTTTTGCGGGGCAAGAGCGGTGTTTGGCTTTCTCCAAACTTTGGAACGACCATCACTTCCAAATATGTTAAATTTACTCTCATCAGTAAATAACACCCTTTTCCAAAAGTTAGCGTCCTTATTTATGTGTGCTTTGGCAAATTCCAGGCGCAGAGTCCGATTCTTTTCAGAAATTAAGGGTTTCTTTCGCGGAACCCGGCTCTTAAAACCATCCCGGTGCAAAAAATTTGCAATCGTTTTAGGATGGACAATGACTCCTGAACACTTTTCAATCTGTTCCGCCAGTTTTGGAGCACTTATTTTAGGGTTTTTGTTTACTTCAGAGCGAATCCTTCTCTCGTCCCGGCTTGACAGCTTTTTTGGCCTTCCTGATCTCTCCTTATTTTTCGTGGAGTTGTTGTTGTTGCGAATGATGGTCTGCACGGTTGAGCGACTTAATTTAACAATTTCCGCTATTTCTCCATATGATTTGTTTTCATTTCGAAGGCTGATAATCAAATTGCGCACAGAAGACTGAATTTCCTTCCTTTTTTCCATTTTTTTTTTTTGCAATATGAAGAGCACCAATAATATCACTGCCACTAATAATACACACAAGTGACAGGCAACAAAGCTAGGCGTCAAAATAATTGGGAATTCCCCTTTTTTTATGACAATTTTTTGAGTTATTAAAGGGAAGTACCCCGCTGTATGTAGACTTTTTTCCGGGAACATTTTTTGTTTTTTTCTAATAACTTTGGTATAAATAATTTTTTAATAAATTTTTTTTCTGAAATATTGTTAACTATTAGTGTTCTAAATAATGGCATACCAACTTTTTTAATTCTTTTTGCGAAAACCCGCAAAATTGGTGGTGTATGTTGACTTTTTTCCTTCACTGTAAATTGTTCGTTTTACGAAAAATGTATGTAACAGGCAGAAGGAAGTTTTTCCGACCCCATAAAGTATATATATTCTTGATCAGCATCAACAGCCGAGACGATCTAGCAATGTCCGTCCGACCGTATGTACACCTAGATCTCGGAGATGGTTATCAAGTTTGTTTCAAATTTTTGCCACGCCCCCTACGGCCCCGAAAATGAAATAAAATTTCATTAAATTTGGTACGCACACTTGTACGCGCAGATTTTGCCGTTTTCAAATTTTTGCCACGCCATCTTCCGCCTCCATAATTTAGAAAAAACCGATAGCATCCCACAATTTTTTTATCTACCAATGAACCAAATTTGATAAAATCGGAATACAAACACGCGAAATATACGTATAAACCTGTTTTACTAGGCGGTCCATAAGGGCCATAAGGTCCATAATTTAATAGACATTTTCGAAATTTAAAATATTTTTTCATCTGGTGCGTTGTATACCGAAGTCGGCGAGACGACTTACTTACTTCATTTCATTACGTATTAGCCGCATTTACGCTAGAATAACTGATTTTTAAGAGGATACGAGGATAAAGGACGCTCTATTAACAATCGAATTAAACTCTCTTAATTATTTCATTTTAATGGTTATCCAAGAGATAAGTTTCCATCGTTTGGATGATCGTATACTTCTGATTTTATCTTTTGGAATGGTAAAAAAACTTATAATTAATTATATATATTTTAGCTTCTGTCATTGCTCAATTGAAACATCGTTTCTAGTACCAGAATTGATTTTGGTTTATATTTCTCGCTTAACATAGTTAACATCTAAAAGTCTCCAAGGTGTTGGTGGACACAGTCTTATTTAAAAGAACTCCATTTCAGGAGTAGAGGCTCTAAGGTTGAGGATAAGTCTTTAAAATGAGCGGGAACCTCCAAAAACATGCTTCGATATGCTCATTAGTTGATCTTGTGTCTTCTCGAAAGACGATAAACATGCATCTAAATAAATAAAGTGACAGAACTTAGATATGATTAGTTCCTGTTTTTTACCCACCCGAGCATGATAATTGTTGGATTTCAAAGGTTGTCCCAAAACAAATAGTTTTATTTCTTTTATGACATATTTAGCAAGCAGTTTAGCATGTCGGTACTTGACAGACCATATTAAGGTAACTCAACATTATTCCTATTTCAAACATAATTTTGGGCGTATTTCAACATTACTTCTAAATCCAAATATGACTTAAATTACTAATGTCTTGCATATAAAAGAAAGAAACGATTGTGTTTGAGCAAGCCGTATATATTTCATATATATTACATACATATATGGTACTTGACAGACCATATTAAGGTAACTCAACATTATTCCTATTTCAAACATAATTTTGGACGTATTTCAACATTACATCTAAATCCAAAAATGACTTAAATTACTAATGTCTTGCATATAAAAGAAGGAAACGGTTGTGTTTGAGGAAGCCGTATATATTTCATAAATATTACATATATGTAGCAAATATAGGTTTTTTTATAGTAATAAAATTTTTAATGAAATTTTACTCACGACTAGTCTACTTCACAGGTTTCCGTTGTAATCTTTGGGCCCAAAATAACGTTGAGTTTGCTACATAAAGGACAATGAAATATACTCCATAGGTTACCTTACGCATATCGCTTCATAAGATCAAACAAATTAAGTAGGATTCTTAGCTAAAGATTAATTTAATACTATAAAAAGGTTTAAAGGCTCATGAGAGAAAATGCGACACGTGCGCGGTAGCGTATTTACGTGACCATATGACAAACGACTAATTTCTCATCATTCTAGGCAGCTTCCTCTCAAACCGAAGTATGTTTCACTGTCACTGTATGTGAACCATGTGTCGTTCGTCCCATCAGCTTTTGCAACTCCGGATACGAAATCCCTAGGCCTAGGCTTTCTTAGCGCTAGAAAGCATATCGGTTTCTCGTTAAGACTGATTTAGTTTATCGGGTCAGGGAATTATAACCTCACTCAAATATAAAATGAAGTAAGTAAGTCGTCTCGCCGACTTACTACCATACAACAGTAAAACAAATATTTCAAATTTATAATGACAAATGCATTTTCGTATTTTAAAAAAATCTGTTCACATGCTTTTTACAAGCATATCTTAGTACTTCGCTCACTCAAGCATACGAGCACCCCAGCGCCCCCACCAGCCAACGGCCAACTCCGGCCATATGGAAAAACGTTTATATGCATAACTTGGCTATTTTTAGTCCGATATTGATCAAATTTGGTATTTTGCTGGATATTAGTATCAAATTTAAGTGTGCTAATTTGATTACACAAGGTAGAAAATTACGGGAGATAATCGAGTCAAATTACGGGGGCGGAAAGGGCATTTACTAAGCAAATATACATACCAACTAGGTCTCTAGGTAGAATAGTTTTTGAGAAAATCGGTAGGGGGCGTGGCAGAAATTTGAAATAAACTTGATCACTCTACATACTACACGAGTCTACATACCAAATTTGGTAGCTTTAGCTCTTATAGTCTCCGAGATCTGCGGAGATCTCCCACCACCACATGGTATTACGACTTATACTTTCTTAAAAGAAATAACTAAATATTATAAAACTTATCGCTTCGGCAGACCAGATAGAATAAAATTTGAGCTTAAACACGCGACTTAGGCAAAAGAATTTGCGGGCAGAGCTTTCTAACGGGTCTTTTCCCATATGCGAGTCTTTTCATTGGATGTGAGCGTGGGTATCAGTTAACTGTACTCAAAGCTGAAACTCAACCATGCAATTAAGTTGGCAATGATCTTATCTTATCTTATCAGTGTGACCGTTCTCTTATTTACTCTTCATAAAAAAGCGGTTGATTTAAAAAAAGGAAACTCCGTTTGATGGTTAAATATGTGAAAGGAATAATCTGGGTACTACACGTTAACACAATTTTTATTTAGTTAAGTCTGAAAGCTTGTGACGAAAAAATTCGGTTTTAGAAAACACTAACAAAATTAAAACAAATAATTTTTCTACATTTCGTAGAAATGTTGTTTTCTAGGTGCCCAGTCAATTAGGCAACTGAACAACAAGCATCCGGGTTCGAATCCCATGATAGTGTATGGATGTAGTTTTCGTCTAAGCCGAAGGCCTGAGTTGCCAGTGCTTGTAAAATATAGTTCGGTTGATAGTTTACAACTATATCCTATACTTATAATAATAATAATAATAATAATAAATGTGGTAGTTTTTGCGACCAACACAGATCGGACTATAAAATGAGACATTATTCAGACACACCAAAAACAGCATTAATGACACACTGTGCAACTAGTGCACCGAATTTCGAAGAGACAGCAATATTAGATGAAGAGCGACACTACAACAAAAGGTTTACCATGGAGATGCTACATATCATCAATACTCCGAGCGACACACGACTTAACTTTAAGACTGATACCGACAACTGCGCTCCCATATACAGACATTTACTTGACAAGAATTAGTTCTCAACTCCACGTCGAATGGTGCTGACGTGTCAAATAATGTATGTTAGAAGATTGTTAAATGTCATATAATTGTTAAATGTTTTCGTATTTTATTGTAGTTGTCCTGAAGACGGTTGCCGCAGCGCAACCGAAATATATCGGAAAGAAAAAATAAATTAAAAACTACGTTTTTTATTTATATTTGGAACAAATGACCTGAAGCCTGATAATATCTTAAGATAGTAATAATAATATTAATAATTACTAATAATTAATAATTAGTATTTACAATATTAACAGGAAAGGAGGAGCCCCACTCTCTCGCACTATAGATTCTAGAGGCCGTACAAAGCAGCCTGTGACACCGATAAAAGAAGCTGCGAAAAAGGATCTGCAAAAGTTGCATCCTTATAAGCTTTTTCACAAAGACTATGTCGCTGCTATGGGTGCTTCAAGATTCACGAAGCAAGAAATTCGTCGTCGCTCACTCCTGGCCTGGCATAATCTAGAGTCGACTAAACGTATGCACTATATCATTTTAGTCAGGCGCAAGATTGCCGAAATTAAAAAAAAGGTAAACCCATCCAAGAAGCCCAAGTTTCGTAAACGCAAGCCTTGGCGTTGGCTGATAAAAGACGAGAGGCATTTGACAAAATAATGCTGAACCGACTTGGCCACAGGAAAAAATAATGAGGCGGTTAATGTTTTAACTCTATACAGTATTTTCACAGCTTTTGATTTAATTTTGTTAAAGATGATATTAAAGGATAAGAACAAATCAAGCAAATGTTATAGACCAAATTTTTTTAAAATCTACACACTTTATCTTAAAAATTGCTTAAGAATTGTACACCAATTTTCTGAAGAGGAAAAAGAAACAAAAACAATTGGCTTAATCCCAACTAATGCTACTTTGTTTATTGAATGGTCGCGAGTTTTTACTGTTGCATATTTATAAAGTCAGCTCTAGAATTAGAGCTTTCTTATGCAGTCCCAGATTAGATTTGGCGAAGTTTAGTCGCAATACTTAAGAAAACCATAAATTTGCGCAAATGCCTCGTGGAAAATATCTGACTGACATTGAAAAGGGCGAGATTATAGCCTTAAGCGATAGTGGTATCTGTGGTCGAGGTATTGCTCGTCAAATTGGCCGTAGTCAATTCGTTGTCCAAAACTTTTTGAAAAATCCATTCTCTTATGGCTCTATAAAGAAAACTGGACGCGACAAGCGAGCGGAAAGGCAAATTGAGCGGAATGCCAGCAAATCCTTAATGTCATTATCACGTTTGCGTTCGAGAAGTGGGCTGAATATATTCCTTTAGTACTTACATATATACAGTGACGGTAAAAAAAAAAATGGCACAACAATAACTTTCTTTATTCTTCTTGACTAAAAGTATTTTAGTTTGCAGTTTCTTTTCTCTTGTCTTACTGACAGCCTCTTTAATTTGAGAGAGCAAAAAAATAAGTAAAATGATAACGGTTCTTCTCAAAAGAAGCACAATTGAAACGGGAATGCAACATAGCACGCAGTGCAGTGAGGAATAAGGGAAAGTTACAAGAACAAAACATTAGTTGAAATAAGACAGTTGCTTTGGTGCTTTAACAAAATAATAAAATGTCCCCACACATGAAGGAATGCGCGCAAGCATACTTAAATGGTACATTCACCAGCTAGAAGTGGCACTTTCGCGGAGATACCGAAAGCAGTTTTGAGAGCCATTCTGGGAAACGCAAATTAAATTGCCCAAAATTGAAATGTTTGAATACAGCGCGTTATTGCATTCCCAGATGGAAATTTAATGGCTACACGATTTATATTTTCCAAAAATATGTACATACATATTATACGTACAAAAAACAAATTTTTTGTCGTTCGCATTTAATCGACTCTATAAGCCGATATTTTTTCTTCTTCATTGGAGAATTTTATGGTGTTGTAACACCAACACAACAACAACAAAATATCTTTTGAAATCAAAGCTGCGGAAAAAGTACATTAAATATTTATAATTTTTTCTTTATTTAATATTTGTTCCCTCATATTAAGGGAACATCGCTCGAAGGCATATTTAAAGTCTTTTAATTTCCTGAGAGAATATAGAGAAGAATATAGAATTGAAAGCACAACTTGGAGTTTCGACCAGAATAAAAGCTGATCAACAGTTTTGTGCGTTTTAGGATAAGCTTCGTCTTAGAAAGGAGGTAGTTGATAGTGTAACCAAAAGTTAAAGCGGCACTCGTCTGGTCTTGATTCCAACGTGACATAAGAGGTGTATCCATAGCCAAATTTGTTACGCGCACATGTTATGTTCGAATGTGAAAAGCGCAATAACGGAAATGTTTCTATCTTCCGCGTGTTCGTGCAAACATGTTCGACAATGGATTCGAGTGTTCGCACGAACATTATTTCTAGAAAGTTTCTAGTAGAAACATTTCGGACAGTTGAGCTGCAAAACCATCGATTGCGGCTGCACTCGATAGTTTTCGACATCGATGGAAAAAACCATCGATACTATCGATGGATCCATCGAAAATTTGAATTGAAGGAAAATATTTCATTTCGAGATCCTTTTTTTCTAAACTTAATACAGGTTGTTTAATTTTGGTCTTATAAACCAAATTAAATGACTTAGTTAAACGAAACGGAACATGGTTTCGTCGTTTTGGTAAAAATCAATTGCAAATAGCCACTGCTTTTTGTTAACAAATAAAATATTTACGTTTTTTACTTTAAGAACTTCTCTAGTTTTTTCTCCGAGGAAACACCAATTCCAAGCTCTCTATTAAATATTTAATATTTTTAAAGCAATAAATTATCGATGGATAACAAACCATCGATACTATGGATAGTCCCCATCGATGGATTTGAAGCTCTATTGGACAGTCAACACGTGGCAAAATCTATAAGAAATTGCTAGAAGAGCTTATTGATTGTTTGCAAAGTAAACCGAAGTTGCTATTCCTCGTTGTTTTTTATACCCTTGCAGAGAGTATTATAAAATTAGTCAGAAGTTTGAAACGAACAATAGAAGACGTTTCTGACCGCTTATTTTTCAATAAACATCCAAGATTTTTTAAAAATGATGTTGGCATACAGTGAGTCAAAAAAGTATTACCACACTTAAAAAATCAAACTTCTAAGTGCTGTAACTTTTTTTTTACACAGCTTTAAGTAAATGAAAATGAAATTTATGTAACTCATATAATATATTTAATATTGAACAAAAAAAAATTTAATTTCAGCTTTGGTTCATTTGCAAAATAAAAAAATGTAAATATAGGCACAAATTTTAAATAAAAAAAGTTTTGGGCCAAGGAAAGTAATCAGTTTTATCCAAGGCAGCTGAACTCCTTGCATTAATATATGAGCCACTACTGCAAAAGATAAGACGAATGTTTTGGGTCAATATCTTGCTGAAACTGCCAATTTGTGCCACTGAGGCCCAGTTTTCAGCACATAAACACTAGGTTTCCAACTCCAAAACCAGCAAAACACCCCCCAAAACCATCACATTGCCCCCATCGTGTTTAACACTTTTGAGGAAGATATTTTCTTGAAGCTCTTTATTGGGTTTCTGACAGATTTTTTGCGCTCCGTCAGACCCAAATAAATTAAATTTAGACTCGTCACTGAATATGATTGTGTTCGCAAATGAATCTGGCTTGTCATGTTGTTTCGCAAATTCTAGCCTCTTTTGCTTGTTCAATTTTGAAATGAAAGGCTTGCGCCGAGGAACACGGCCACGATACCCGGCCTTATTTAAGGTATTTCGAACAGTTTGGGGGGTGAAATTACTGTCGAAAGATTCCTTTAGGCTCTCACATAATTTCACAGACGAGGTATGAGGATTTCGGGCAACCGTGAACACCACAATCCGTTCCTGGCGATCTAAAAATTTTGTTGGCCGGCCTATCCTGGGTTCTGGAGCTATTTTTCCTTGTGTTTGTGTGTAATGCATAATAATATTTGGGTAAATATTTACTTAAGCTACTCGGGGCCAAAACAGCCTTAAACTGTATAGTTTGAAACTGTGATATCAAACAAAGGAGAAAATTTCCACGAGCACGATATCAGCTGCGCCTTGGCGATTTATTTTGTAGTTTTTGTGTAATTAACAAAAGAAAATTAAACTTTTTAGCGAGATTAAAGATAAAAATAGCTGAATCTAGCTGTTTCCGGCTAAAATAGTGTGGCCAAATTTTACGACAATGTTGGAAAGCACGACAAATGGCGTTGCCAGATACCAAATTTTCTGGTATACAATTGGAGCCATATTTAAATTTTTGCGGCAAATTCAAATAAATTGTTGATAAAAAAAATTTTATTTTTCCGAAAGACAATTGGTAGAAATTTATGTATAGAATAATTCTCTTATTTGCTCTTCATAAAAAAGCGGTTGATTTAAAAAAAGGAAACTCCGTTTGATGGTTAAATATGTGAAAGGAATAATCTGGGTACTACACGTTAACACAATTTTTATTTATTTAAGTCTGAAAGCTTGTGACGAAAAAATTCGGTCTTAGAAAACACTAACAAAATTAAAACAAATAATTTTTCTACATTTCGTAGAAATGTTGTTTTCTAGGTGCCCAGTCAATTAGGCAACTGAACAACAAGCATCCGGGTTCGAATCCCAGGATAGTGTATGGATGTAGTTTTCGTCTAAGCCGAAGGCCTGAGTTGCCAGTGCTTGTAAAATATACTTCGGTTGATAGTTTACAACTATATCCTATACTTATAATAATAATTGTGGTAGTTTTTGCGACCAACACAGATCGGACTATAAAATGACACATTATTCAGACACACCAAAAACAGCATTAATGACACACTGTGCAACTAGTGCACCGAATTTCGAAGAGACAGCAATATTAGATGAAGAGCGACACTACAACAAAAGGTTTACCATGGAGATGCTACATATCATCAATACTCCGAGCGCCACACGACTTAACTTTAAGACTGATACCGACAACTGCGCTCCCATATACAGACATTTACTTGACAAGAATTAGTTCTCAACTCCACGTCGAATGGTGCTGACGTGTCAAATAATGTATGTTAGAAGATTGTTAAATGTCATATAATTGTTAAATGTTTTCGTATTTTATTGTAGTTGTCCTGAAGACGGTTGCCGCAGCGCAACCGAAATATATCGGAAAGAAAAAATAAATTAAAAACTACGTTTTTTATTTATATTTGGAACAAATGACCTGAAGCCTGATAATATCTTAAGATAGTAATAATAATATTAATAATTACTAATAATTAATAATTAGTATTTACAATATTAACAGGAAAGGAGGAGCCCCACTCTCTCGCACTATAGATTCTAGATGCCGTACAAAGCAGCCTGTGACACCGATAAAAGAAGCTGCGAAAAAGGATCTGCAAAAGTTGCATCCTTATAAGCTTTTTCACAAAGACTATGTCGCTGCTATGGGTGCTTCAAGATTCACGAAGCTAGAAATTCGTCGTCGCTCACTCCTGGCCTGGCATAATCTAGAGCCGACTAAACCTATGCACTATATCATTTTAGTCAGGCGCAAGATTGCCGAAATTAAAAAAAAAGGTAAACCCATCCAAGAAGCCCAAGTTTCGTAAACGCAAGCCTTGGCGTTGGCTGATAAAAGACGAGAGGCATTTGACAAAATAATGCTGAACCGACTTGGCCACAGGAAAAAATAATGAGGCGATTAATGTTTTAACTCTATACAGTATTTTCACAGCTTTTGATTTAATTTTGTTAAAGATGATATTAAAGGATAAGAACAAATCAAGGAAATGTTATAGACCAAATTTTTTTAACATCTACACACTATATCTAAAAAATTGCTTAAGAATTGTACACCAATTTTCTGAAGAGGAAAAAGAAACAAAAACAATTGGCTTAATCCCAACTAATGCTACTTTGTTTATTGAATGGTCGCGAGTTTTTACTGTTGCATATTTATAAAGTCAGCTCTAGAATTAGAGCTTTCTTATGGAGTCCCAGATTAGATTTGGCGAAGTTTAGTCGCAATACTTAAGAAAACCATAAATTTGCGCAAATGCCTCGTGGCATTGAAAAGGGCGAGAATATAGCCTTAAGCGATAGTGGTATCTGTGGTCGAGGTATTGGTCGTCAAATTGGCCGTAGGCAATTCGTTGTCCAAAACTTTTTGAAAAATCCATCCTCTTATGGCTCTATAAAGAAAACTGGACGTAAAAGGCATCTCGACAAGCAAGTGGAAAGGCAAATTGAGCGGAATGCCAGCAACTTCTTAATGTCATTATCACGTTTCCATACTTACATACAGTGACGGTAAAAAAAAATAAAGTGCGTCTAACGGTTAGACACGATAGAAGTGAAACCTTCCGTAAAACAAACTGAGAGAGAATGAGACGAAAGCAGCATTAGGAGCGGGATAATTATAGGTTCATTATAATATTGCTATAAAGGTCATATTTTATTTTCTTCATTTTATTATTATTCATCCTCAATGTTTTCAATTTCAACAAATGATACGAATGGCTTATGATAGCTAAAATATGATACAAATGCTTTGGTTTCGATGTTGTCAACATATCTTTGAAATACCGCGTCAATTGTTGTTTTTGATCGTGTTGTTGATTCAGTGCGATTGTTACACATTTTTAAACTGAATGTTGTATTGAGAAAGTCAATTAAAGGAACCGCTGTGTCCAATGAAAAATTTACGTTAAAATCGCCACTTAAAATCATTGGAACTTTATCGTAATCTTTTCTAAGTATCCGCGATACTTCTGGTGTATACTTTATTAAATTTTCATGAATGAATTCGGTGATGCTATTTATTGATTGATTCGGTGAAATATAAATTGCCACAATTAAAATTGCTCAATCTGGTTTCGCATGCACATATTTCTCCCACTTTAGAGAGC
Organism: Drosophila insularis; assembly: GCA_018903935.1. NCBI lineage: Eukaryota > Metazoa > Arthropoda > Insecta > Diptera > Drosophilidae > Drosophila > Drosophila insularis. Next base: position 2,502 of record JAEIFP010000187.1, on the reverse strand, counting down.
TGAACAGACAGTGATTCTAGTTGCTGTGCATTCATATCTATCTGTGGAGTTACAATACGAGCACCGTCATTTTGATTGTGGTATATTGCAACACCGCCTGCTCTCGTTTGTGGTCTTTTAAATTGAACTACAATATCAAAATTGGGAATGTCAAAAGTGGTTTCATTATCCAACCAAGTCTCGGAAAGAATTAGAAAATTTGACGATGTTGCTACTTTGTCTAATTTGTTTCTGTCGATATTCACGACACTTTTCTGCATTATTTTTCGGCATAATTGCGGTAAATATTTAAAAATGAAAATATTTACGAATATAAAAATACGGACGCAATACAGCACACGCGGTTGCTATTATGAGCGTCGTAACGCGTGTATTACACAGACGTACTAACATACACACAAACATTCGTAGGACGCTTGGTCTAAGCAAGTATTAGGTAGAATAGTATAGCTATACATAATGCCTTCTCGCTCACCGTAGCTCCGTAATAGGCAGGCGCGCACACATACGTACTAGCATACATACAAACATACATACGTATGACGCTTGAACTAACACTAAAGCAAGTATTAGGCAGTGTAGTATACATACTACAATACTCACTCTACTAGCGTGGCTCAGCAGTACGCAGCCACACACATATACGTATATCAACATATAACGCTTCGTAGCCAAGAGTGGGGAGGCTACGAAGCACCGCACAAAGAGGAGTCGGAGAATAAGGAACGCTATATGTATAACTCTGTTCTATCTCATTCTCTCGCAGGCTATATACTATAAGATCTATATGTATGTCTCTTTTTAGTGTCGCTTTTTCGTTTTCACTTCAAAAATTTTGCGGACATGGCTATATCAACTCAGCTTCTCATGCTGATCAAGAATTTTGATACTTTATGGGGTCGTAAACGCCTCCTTCTGTGCGTTACGAACATCTGACCAATTTCACAATACCCTCTGCAAGGGTATAAAAAGTAAATAAAAATGTATCACAAAATATTTAAATATATAAATATATAAAAAGCATTATGAAAAACTTCGACCAAGCTGGGAGTCGAGTCGAACCCCGGCCGCCCGATCGCCAAGCGAGCACACTAACAACAGAGCCACGTCGACACTTTGTAAATTGCCGTCGAGTTCTGTAGTTAAGCACGCATCTCATTTTCGCATCTCATTCTCTCGCAGGCTATATAGTATATACTATAAGATCTATATGTGTCTCTTTTTAGTGTCGCTTTTTCGTTTCATCGAGTCTCAAATCACTCCCAACGATTCTAAAGAAGTTTTCACTTCAAAAATGGCACAACAATAAGTTGCTTTCTTTATTCTTCTTGACTAAAAGTATTTTGGTTTGCAGTTTCTTTTCTCTTGTCTTACTGACAGCCTCTCTAATTTGAGAGAGCAAAAAAATAAGTAAAATGATAACGGTTCTTCTCAAAAGAAGCAAAATTGAAACGGGAATGCAACATAACACGCAGTGCAGTGAGGAATAAGGGAAAGTTACAAGAACAAAACATTAGTTGAAATAAGACAGTTGCTTTGGTGCTTTAACAAAATAATAAGTAATGCAAAACAAAAAAAAAGACAAAAAATTGGTCAGATTTGTGAAAATACTTTTGTCGCAATAAATAACTGTGTAATTACCTCTTTGCTTCATTCGCGTAACTGAAAATAACTTTAATTTTGAAATGCCCCGTAATGCAAATACCAAAAAGGAAGTCGTCCTCATAATCGGAATCGTCCTCATCCTCTTTAGCGGAATCATCCTCATCCTCATCATAGAAACCGTCAGAAAGCGAAATTACGGCAAACATAGTGATGCTCGTCTTAGAAGAAAAAGCCACAAAAAAGAAAATTAAACACACGAAATTAAGTCACCTAAACGAAAATGCCATCAGCCCCTACCCCCACACTGCTGACCGAGCAGTTCGGGAATCGAACCAGGGACATTTCGATTGCTAAGCGACAAACACTCTATCTACACAGCCACCGGGATGCATACGAAACTGATGCCAATATTTCTTTATATTCTCTCCACAGGGGCATACATGTATCTTATTCGCATTGTCGCTGTTTTGTCGAAAATTAAAAATTTTGGTCGAGTGAGCTATTGAAATGCGGTGTTGTACAACTTCACGTCAAACACACACTACGAAGCCAGAGCATGTATCGACGAGTGTACACACACATACATAGACAGAACGAAATCACAAACGACATAGGCCTGCATCCGTCGTTCTGTAGTCTGTGCTACACTAAATCAGAGCCCGGCACTCATATGCCCCGGGGGAGGAACACGTTCGGCACCTCGTATGCGTGTAACCGAACGGCTGCCGAAGTCCTCACACAGAGCATGAGGGTGGATTTAGTTGCCCTCAGCATTTCGACGCGAGCACATCTATGTCGCTTTGCTCGATCGCTACACATAAAAAAATGAATGCCTTCATTCTTTTTATGTAAATGGCAACTTTTGCAATATTCTATTCGAAACAGTCTAACAGACAA